>MU227465.1:15507-29955 GCA_018584345.1 Thuja plicata | reverse complement strand
TAGTCATGATTAGCAAAAACAACTTTAAAGTCACAACCATTGGTACAATGTTGTCAAAAATATTAGATATTAAATCAACAACTATGGGTATTAAGTTAAGAACTACTATCACAACCATTGGAACGTGCTCAACTATGAGTCCTCTCCCCTATTTAATGTGGAGAAATCAGGTCACTGAAAGGGAAAGAACAATGTGATATGACATAGCACAGAAAAGGGCCCACAAATCTGACAGTCAGCACTTAGTGTGTGACCTTTAAGTTAGTGTGTGTGACCTTTAAGTTAGTGTGTGCCTGTTAATGGTTTTGGCGTTTCCTGTTTTCTTTGGGGAAAGCTGGATAGGAGTTGTTTCTCTGATCGGTCCTCCATCTTTCTCTAATCTTACCAGTCATTGTCTGGAGGCTCTCTTGTCCATTATGATTTGCTGAAAGGATGCGAACATACGTTTACGGGCTGCTTGTCTAATGTGGTGTCTTATGCCATTATTCAGAGTATTGCACGAGATACCGCTCAACTTGGGATTCCCTGCAATCATGATATCAAGTAACTCTGGATCAGGATGATTGCTATGTCGTTTTATCCCTTCAGGTACACAATATCTCATAAACATTTCCTTTCCATCGGTCCCTAAGCGATTCTAGTTATCAATGCTTAATTTAGTTAGCTAGCTACCATTTGCCTTGGAATTCTAAACTGTTAAAAAAGTACAATACCTCCCGAATTATTGGCCTCGAATTGTTTGCCTCGATAGCTAATATTTCTGCACAATAAATTGTATGAGACGTAAGAAAACTCAAAAATAAAAGAACAATTAAAACTACGTTCATATACTATGAAATGGACCACGTTTAATTCTAGTTCGTACTGCAGATTGATTTACTTCAGATGCATGCATAATCTAGGTAATGCGTGTGACACTGATCCAAAGTTTACGTGAATATTAATGAAACTTATGGTGGAAAAAGTAAAACCATCATGCGCCTTGATCAAGACTTCTAATTCATCTTATGTATCTTGACGTAATTTTTGTGTATAAAGATATTCTTTTATAATAATATATATCATACATACTAGATCAATAAGCACTCTACATGATCGTTTAGCTTTGATTTTTGTAGTAATGTAGAATGGACCATGAGGTACATTTAAAATATCATTTGTTCTAAAAGGTAATATTATCTTCACAACTAATCTTAGGTTTCTATTGGTCTATTAAACTAACAACTATTTTTTTTGTCAATCGAATCATTAGTGATTGCATCACTATCATTTGTAAGCTCAACAAAATTCATGAAATAGTAAGGTAAAGGATTGGTATTACTTTATAATTTTTTATTAGGTGGTACTACATATTTATTTTCTTTCACATTCATATCATCCATCATAATAGATTTAGAATCAACGAGATTTTATATTCTATGTTACAAACGCATCTATTTCTCTATGTTGTTCTCAAGTTGACCTAGATATTAGCAAAAGGCTTTAGAGTTGAAAGAAAGAAGGAAAATATTTTGAGCTCTCTACAAGATGGATAGAGCTAAGCTAAATCAAATTAATTTTAATTAGTTAATGTATATTGTAATTCAAATACTAAGAAAGGGGTGTGAATTTGCGAGTCCACTACAATAGGGGGAATCGTGACATTGATGTGAGTATCAATATGCTTGGAAGAATTTATTTTGATGATATTAGTAAATTTTTATTTTATTTTGTAAATCATGGTATGTTTGATGAGAATACTTGTGTTGAAAATATATGTTTGGTTGTTTTTTCATTGATGTCGAACATTGTTTTCAAAGATGTTTATGGTTGATCAAACATTGTGTTTTGAAATTCTTCTATACTTGGACAAATAAGCTTGTGTACTGAACCTATAGAACATTGGAAGACAAGTATGAATTTAGAATAATGGAAGACGTGGTGGAAATATATGTTTGTTTGTATGCTTTTACTGATGTCAAAAAGTGTGTTCAGAAGGTATTCATGGTGGTTTAAATACCGTGCCTTAGATGTCTATTATTCTTCTATTCTTGGAGGAGTAAGTTTGTCCACCAAACCTTTAGAATAGTGAAAGATATGTATGTATTTAGTACCACCATATAGTATATATTCAGAATAGTATTAGAGTGCAGTGAAAGATAATCAAAATAGTTGAAGACAATTATGTATTCTATGATAGAATGTAGTGGAAGACAATCAAAATAGTGGAAGATAGTTATGTATTTTATGTTCTTGTGAAGATAATATTTTATAGTTATTTGATATTTTTCTATCATTTTTAAAAGACTTAGTGGTCTATAAATCTATGGTTGATTAAACAAAGAAAATACAATTTTACCTAACAAAGTAAATACTATTTCAGCTGCAATACTTTATTTTGTGCTTTCCAAAAGGCTTCTACTCTAGCAATTAATCTTGAAGGTGTGCTCAAGGTTATAAACATGGATTCAATTATTAGTCTTGTTTATGACAGTTTGGTGTTCTAGAAGTTGTCTTTGGTGTTTTGTAAACTACACTATCAAGTGTTGTAGCTATGTTCAGTTGGTGGTTCTAGTATGGAGATATGTTGTGATGACTTCTAATATGGACTGCTAGCACCTATCTCTAACATGTTGTATGGATCTCATCATAGAGTGTGGAGGTTTGAATTCATTTTGAAATTCTGGTGGTTTGTTGGCCATCAAGTTTCCAAACCTTTGAGATGACTGCAGTTACTCTAGTTGATTATAAATTTGGATTTGAGCTATGAGTGGCATGTTCATGGTCCATCTCTCTCCTAGATTAGATCATGTTGATATAGGAGCATCTTGGGTTCTTGTAAATCCTCTGTCAACCAAAAATATATTTTCTTTTGAGCTTGGTAACTTTGTGGAGACTTTCGGTAAAATACTCGATAACTATTCTGGAGTTTTCAGTTGAAGGTTCTTATCTTAGTTCACCGTCGAACTCGGTTACTATTCTTAGCCTAGTTTCACCGAATAGTCTCACTAGTTGTTTTTGTTTTCTCAGTGGTTTCATGTTTCCTATCTCACCTAGTGAGTTTTGTTTTGTTGGATCTTTAGACCGACTTGTGTAGTTAATTTTGGTCACAATATTAATGTTGGTACCACTCATTTGGAAATGTGTGGACCTAAATCTGGGTCTTTTCTTTCTTCGATGCTGGACCTTGAGGGTCTTTTGGACAAACATTTTTGGTATCCTCTTGTATAAATGTAATGATAGGTTGTTAGGTTGAGGGTAGGAAAATTTAGTAAGAAAGAATCTAGAGATTGTGGATCTCACATGTATGAGGACTTTTCTGCAATAGATTTTTAATATATTGGTCATAAATAGGAAGGCCTTACAACCTGGAATGTATGAAGTTTGATGAATGAATCTAAAGCATTTGTATTCCTTTTGTCCTTCTCTTTTTATGAGCTTTTGATTTATGGTTCAACAAGTACGTTTGGTAATTGAGAGTGTTTTTGGACCCAGGTATCAACCCTCCTTGCGTCAGGTGGTATTAGAACAATGTTAGATCTGAGGTTCCTTCTTGTAAATCATAGTTGGTTCTTTGTTGTGGGCTAGGAGATTCCAATCTAACATGTAATTATAGAGGTTTCAAGATTCTTTGAGGGAAGTAGAATGGAGATCTAGGCTTAGTTGATATGCTAAGACAAATTGCTACTAGATTAGAAGCTATTGAGACAACCCAACATTGAGGAAGACATCTTGAGGATGTTAGTGATGATGAAGCCAAGGAAGTGCACGAGGAATCCACACCTGCACCTATAATGGATCAAGGAGACAAAGTACTAGTGCACACATTGACAAGTTTGAAGTCCACACCACAGTTTAACCCTCCTGAGTATACTGGATAACTGAGATGGGGAAATATTGTGAGTATGAGAATATATCAGAAGAGAAAAAGGTGAATATTGCAAGTGTAAAATTGAAAGGCCATGCATCCTTTTGGTGGGAGCATCTGCAATTGGACCAGAAGAAGAAAGGTAAAGAAAAAATCAAGGTATGGGATAACATGATAAATAAGTTGAAGGGAATGTTTCTATCTTGTGATAATCATATTAACCTAGTTAGGAGAATGCAAAGTTTAAAGAAGAAACATATCTTTGTGAAGAATTACACCGAGGAATCGTACAGGTTAGATATCAGATCTGGACATGCTGAAGATGAGGTAGAAATAATTGCAAGATACCTGAATGGATTAAGGAGTTCTATTCAAGAAGAGATTAGTTTGGTCAAGATGGAGAGTATTGAGGAGGTTTATCAGTTTTCCCTAAAAGTTTAGGAGAAATTGAATAAAATATATGATCAAAGATCAAGGCAAAGAGGTGGTAGTTTCCCTAGAGGAAGATGTAGATACTATGGTGAAAATACTAGATCTTATTAGGACAAGAAAAATAAAGACAAAGGCAAGACCGAGTGGAAAGGTGGGAGTTCATTCAAAGGAAGAGGTAATTAATCCCGAGGTGGATATGTCAAAAGAGGATTCCAAGGAAATTGTTATAATTATGGAGAAGATAGACATATATCATTTGAGTGTACACATGCAAGAAAGAAGGTCAGTAGTACCATAAATGCTTTGGTGCAAGAAGATTCACCAAATGAACCTGAGAAGGAAAGAAACTTGATGGTCAGAAGAATATTTTGGTGTGAAAATAATAAGAAAGATCTTGTAAGAAAGAGTTTGTTCAAGACCAGATGGAGAGTTGGAGATAAAGTTTGGAAAGTGATTATTGATAGTAGAAGTTTAGAGAACCTGGCATCTGAGGAAATGGTTAAAAAGTTGGAGTTGGAAAGATTGAAGCACCCCAAGCCCTATCAAATTTTATGGATAAAGGATGAGTATACACTTATGGTAAGTTAACAATATTTTGTGAATCTAAAAAATTGGAAAGTATTATGATAAGGTGTTTGTGATATTATTCCTATCGATTATTGTCACATTTTGTTGGGTAGACCTTGGAAATATGATAGACATCCTATACATGATGGAATATTGAACAAATATACTATTTGGGTTGATGGAAAGAGGAAAATCTTTCTAACTTTGGTTGAAGAATCTATTGGATAAATATGTACACCTTTGAATGTTCGTTTGATGAGAGGTAGATAGTTTATTAAGAATCTCAGGAGAAAGGATGTATGTTATGCTTTGATTCCTAACAAACCAAGTGAGAAAACAAAAGATAAATCTCCTTAAGACGTTGAGAAGTTTCTCACTGAGTATAAGGAGATCATTTCATATAATGTACCTAATGGTTTGCCACTGATGAGAAATATTAGTCATTATATGGATCTAATTCCTGGAGCTAGTTTTCCAAATAAGGTGTTGGAGTTTAAAACTGTTACGCTATAAAATAAACCAATATAACCTGGGACTAATATTAGGAATGGTTAATTCTAAGTATGAGATCTCTGCAAGGTAACTAGACCAATTGTAGGACAAGACTATCCTCTACTCTTTTGGCTCTGCAAAACGAAGGCAAGTGCACCTCATCCAGACAAAGATTTATCTTTCACAACTCACTATAACTCTGGATGATTAAAACATACTAATGGAAAGAAAGTGTGAAATGATAAGCACTCACTTAGTTACTCTTCTCTACTGTGCAGGACTACAACTAACAACTCCAAAACTTAAAGGGGCTAAAAATGGTTTTGATGGTTTTGATAGGGCATAGTATAGCTAAACCTATTCAGATATGTATCAAAGTATAATATACTAATTACTGATGAGTACTTTATCCATTGGGAAATGATTCTAGTTCAGATAAAGGATAGAGAAACTAACTATTGTCAATGACTCAAAACCATAAACATAGATAAATCTAGATCATATACTTCTTAATAATCCTTATATAGACAAACCCAAATAATCTATGTCTTATCCTAAGCATATTTTAATTTGATTCTTGACCAAAAATATGTACTAAAACATATACATAAAGAAATATTATGCACTGAACCAGAAGATTCAAAACTCAAGAGACAAGCAAAGAGGAGAGACTTGAATTAGAAATGTTGTATTAAGTACAAAGAGTCCAGTTTGAATTAAAAAATGTTTCAAATCATATAACACTTCAATAAATGCAAAATACTTACAACTTTATGTTTTATGATAATACTCTCTAGATATACATCTTCTATTCTCACTGGAAAATAGTAAATGGTTTATGCCTTATTCTACTCTCCCAAATTTTTCCAGCTACCACTAAATGATCTTGGAAGTCCTTTAATAAGCCAAAGAATGCAACAAGCTTTAGATCATTTGGGGTTAGGGAAAAAACTCACTAAATAATTACATGACAGAGAAAATTAAATTCATTTCAACAATCCAAGCATCTCTTTGATCCATTCTAGTAAAACATTCTATGCTCTAGTTTGTAAGAAATATGATCTAGCCACCAACATGTTGAGAAATTGAAGAACCATGCCCTGCAAAAGGAATAACAAATGGAGTGTATTTTCTACATTTATTATCTCTGGAACTTTTACCCTTCAGATCCACGGGAAGTCAGCTACATTTTTTGGGAAAACTCAAGTTCTTGAAAATCTAATCTAATCTGCATTGTAAAACTCTAAAACCACTCCTTATTTATGGCAAAGAATAGAACAGGATAAGCCAAGGGTTTAAAATACTATTTACAGGCTAACATAAACCCTAAGAAGATAATTTCTATTTTAAATGCCTTACAAACACCAATCTCTCCTCCATATGACATCCAACAGGTGTAAACATATAGCCCAAAAGATAAAATTTACCTATTTAATGTTCTACAACAAGACGACACTAACAACCACTTAGAAACCCTTGAAAAAGCATTAAATATTGGAAAAGAAGTTAATTGGTCACAGGTGGCGAGGAAAACTCCATCGGCGACCCAGATTTAAACCTTCTTGTACTTTAAAACATAGCAGTAGATTCTTTTTAGGTTACCTAGGCTTTCAGATATGATCTTAGACACGTGGCACGCAGGTGATATACCTCAAAGAATAGATCATGCTCACTTTTGCATCAAGGCTTCATGCTCACCACATGATCTAACTGAACTTGTCTGATCTTTACTTTATCTCTGACTTCGACGCTTAACCTTCCTTAAACTAGCCTTGAACTCTGGTAAGCCGATTTCCACTTATCTCCAAGTTGCTCAATCCATCGACTAACTCTAGTAACATTCTGAGATTAAGCGCACACCAAAATATAAAGGCAAGTACTTAGCAATATCAACGGCCTGCACTGAATCTCAAGACTTTTCATGAAATCAAATTTTTTTTATGAGACTACACATCATCCACGGGATCAACACTGCATCCACGATTCAGATTTGATCTTCATTGTCCCACTTGTAACTTTACTTGACTTGATCACAACCTTAGTACATTCCAAGATTGTGTGACTGAAGGATTCACCGAGTCTCTGAAAGTTTACTTCAACCTGAGGTTTATTTAGAGATTACATGAAAAACACAAGATCTTTCTTGAATCAACGGTCAAGATCATATCCATGCAAATCCACTTGGCTCAGAACTTAACAATGCATGACTCAAGGTATATCTAGAGATTCAACGACTGTGTAGTCTCTAAGTTGTTGAATATTTCACTTAACTCAAGTCACAAATAGAGATTACGCTCAATCCCTCCAATTAAAATATGATTGATGGTCTATGTGAAGTATCTAAATCTTAATGTACTTTCTCATTTATTTCCAAGATTACGTGTTAGCCCTAGATCCTGATCTGCATCAATGGCCTGCACTGAATCTCAAGACATATTTCTACTTGACTAAATCATTACAAGATTAAGCATAAATGACATGATCAACACTACATCATCAGTTCTGATTTAATCCTTATCAACCTAGCTCCTAACTCTATCCAGACTCAAGTCATCTAGAGATTGCATGACTGAAAGAAAAAAAATAACCTCAGCAAGTTAAACTTAACTCAGGTCAAAACCTTGATATTATGCACTAGCAAGATTATCTCTCAGTCACTAAATAAACTTAGCCAACCTTTAATTAACCCCAAGTTATTTATGAGATCATGATAATGAAGAGATCTCTAAGTCGCCAACACATTTATTAACCCTTGGGTTCATTGGGAGATCTCACGCCAAGCACATGATCAAAACAAGATCTACGGTCTGCGCTAGATCTCCAAATATATCATGAAATCATTAATTCATTATGAGATTAACCACTATCCACTCATCAGGATCCAAATATGCGATCCTCTCCAAGTCACACAATCCTTCTATACTTGATCAATTCTTCATGAGATTACACGCCATCCCTACGATCATGTCAGAAATAGAACTTAATCAACAACTTGTGTTGAATCTCTGAATAAACCCGTACTTCTTCTGACTTAGCCTGACCTACACTACAGTCAAATTTAGAGATTGGGAGATAAATGTGATCACTAGGTTACTAGATCATTTCTTAATCCTTGATTTTGATCCAAGACTTCACACCAGCCATACGATCAAATCCTGATCGATGATCCACGCTTAATATCTCATTTCTATTGCGAGATCAAGTGCTATCCATAGGATTAGATCTGCATCGATGACCTGCACGTAATCTCCAAGTGAAAAGATCATATTCCATTTTATCATGAGATTACATGTGAGTCATTCGATGAGATTACTGACAAAAAAAAGCACGGCCCTCGTGTGATCGCTGAATGATATCCTAAACTTCTAAAATTAATCTAGCAACTTAGCGCCATCCACCCGATTAGAAAAAGATCTATGGTGCACGTGCAATCTTGAGAAGGATAGAGAATATTGGACCTCATTGTGAGATTCAACAGTAAATTCAAGGCTAATAAGAACATGACTTAAAAGGATTTTAAGTGGCTCAAAAAGGTAATGACAAAATAGAACATGTCTAGCAAAGGATTTCTTGCAACCAATGGCTATAAATTTGAAAATAGGGCTTAGGACTTTGCAAGACATAGTAGGATTTTCATCAATTAAAGTAGGCTTTCTCACAGAGACTTAGGGTTTCAAACCATAGACCTAAAAAATTCTAGAAACGTGGAAAGAAGACATGAAACCTAGCAAAAATTTCAAGTTCTAACAGTGGCTTTGTCTAGGGATGCATGTCTCTTGTAGGCATGACAAGGTTCTAGAATTATGAGTTGAGAAGACCACCTATCAGAAAATAAATTAACCTATAGCAGATAAAAACAAGGAATATGCACATAAAAATTATTTACATCTGACTGTTCATGGGTTCAAAAAGAAACTTCAAGAGAAGTAGAGCTTTAGGAACTATCCATGAACAGGAAGTTCCAGAAAGTTTCCAGTTAAATCTTTTAAAATATAACAATCAAAACCCTATTTATTGTCAATGATATATGGTCCTAACTAGATAGGATCAAACTTCCCATGTTTTCCCTTATCCTCAAATCTGGCATTCCACATTAAGAGCAAATCATTAGTTTCAAAAATTCTTGCAATGGTCCTTTTATCATACAAATCCTTATATTGAAACTGCAACCTAACATTTTTGTCATGTGCTTCCCTTCTTGATTCATTCAACTGTATCAAATCATCCATTTATATCTTCATTTTATCATCTAGTTCATCATCATATTTCTTGATAAACTTGTACATTTTCAATAAATTATTCTATGGAAACCTTGCACGTATGCCATAAACTAAATCAAAGGGTGCACAACAAATGGATTTCTTCACTGTTACTCTGTCAGCCAACAAGGCTTGTCGCAACTTTGAATCTAAGGCCCTTTTGTTCTTATCTAGCACTCTTTTTAAAATCTTTATCAGGATTTTATTACTAGACTCAGCTTGTCCATTTCCCTATGGGTGATATGGTGAAGAAAAAGAAATTTGGATTCCATACTTGTGGAGGAAATCACTAAACTCTGCAGGTCTGAAACACATAGCATTATCTACCACAACATTTTTGGGACAACCAAACCTAGAGAGAATATTTTGCAGCATAAAATCAATAAAAACTTTACTAGTAGGGTGATCCCACAATAGTGGGTTACACTTTTTTGCCTAAACAGACATTGAAGTCTACATTTTGAAAAAAAAAATTCAGATTTGGATGCATATTGTCGTTAAACTATTTGAAATCAGAAGATGAAGTAAACTAGAGTCTTTTAGGATTTTCTGTCTAGATTCTAAACTTTTTTTTTTTTTTTTGAATTGATTTGAATGGTTTTTTTTTTCTCGCACGAAAACTGCTATGTTTTTTAAAACATAATTTTCAACAAGTTACATTGACTTCATAGAGCATAACTTTATTTCTAAAATAGATATCAATGCAATTCTTTCAAATTTGGTTTTGTAACATCCATACAGAGGACATGTAATTGGTTTGATAAAATTATCATGATTATTTCATATTTTATGAACGTTTAAAGTAGAGTAAACCTTTATTTTGGCATACCTTCACTGCATAGTTTATAACTTGTGTATTTATCGAAATTCAAATTTTTTTGATAGAAAGTAGACTCAAAGCCAGAGGGCACTGTTATTATTCAAATTTTTTTTTCTCTTTTCTACTATTTTTCATTGAACTTAAAAATTGGAGGTTTATATTCCATAAAAAACCTACATTCGATGCACATCAATTAACATAGACCTAATTAATTCAAAAATTGTCAAATCTATATTCGTTAGAAAGATCATTCTGATTACTTGTGCAATGCAAAAGGATGTCTCCCTTTTCTTCTATTTGAGCAGTGTGCTTGAGCCCTGAAGCCATGAAAACTTTAGATTTTTGTTAGCCTCTACAAGTGGCCTCTAATCAGAGGCTTTTGATAGAAAATACTTTTGATAGAAAGTAGTTTCGATCAAAACTAATTTCTATCGAAAGTAAATGACTAGAATTTCCCCTAATCAAGGGATTTCAGTAGAAATTACTTTCAATAGAAAGTAGCTTCTATCGAAAGTCCCTACTTTCTATCAAAAGTACTTTCTCAATCCGTCTTCTTTGCAAATTTTGTGAGGAATTGCTTCCTCCAAAAAAGTGTAACCCACTATTGTGGGTTCACCCAATAGCTTTTTTGGTGGGAATTTCTTCAACCACTTAGTAAAGTAATCAATTGCTACAAAAATCCATGAATTACCTCCACTATATGTGTTTGGAATCTCTCTAATGAAATCTATTCCTCACTTTTGAAAAGGTGCATCAACTACAATAGGCCTCAAGAATAAATTCCCACTAAACTTTAGCTTACCTGCAAATCTCTGGCAAGCATCACATTTCTTGACATAGCTATAGGCATCCGTGAAGATAATTGGCCACCAAAAATAGACCTCATAATCTTATTTACAATAGCCTTAGCCATATAATGGCATCCACATGCACCATTATGCATTTGTTCCAACAAGTTATTAGATTTATCAGAGTCCACACAATTGAGCAATACTCCTTCATTTCTCCTCCACCATAACTGACCTTGTATTATTGCATACTTAATGACATGCAGCTTGACTGTTCTCTTTCTGTTTTCATCCATTTCAGGAGGAAATATCATTCTCTGTAAATATCCAATGATGTCCTTATACTATTCACAACAATCCATTTACAAATATAAGGCCTCTTCTCTTCTTCTAAAATATTTACTTTATTCCCATCTAAATTTTTTTGAATCATTAATTTTGCAATTCCTAGGCCTCTGACCAAATTTTTGATTTGGATATCAATATTGAGCTCTTGGATTTTATTTATCCATCTACACCTCCTTCCTGAAACTTCTTGTTGAACTAGAATGTCTTTCACAGTAGCACTTGGCACATAAGAAACAATAGTTGCTCCTACCAAATAGCATCTAAAATCTTTGACATATTTAACCATAGCATATGCTTGTTTTTCCATGATATCATACTTTAATTCTTCTACTTGTAAAGACTTACTAAAAATATATATAGGTTGTCCAAAGCCCTCTAATTCTTTTGCAATAATATTACAGCAACAATGTTATATGAAGCAAAGGAGAAAATATGCAAAGGCTTGTCATAGTTAGGTGTTCTTAAAACAAGAGCATCTTTTATAGCTTGTTTAATACCTGAGAATGCTTTAGATGCTTATGTTAGAATGAATTTAGAATAACTGAGAGGGGCAGGGTGAATCAGTTATCCTCAGGTCTGGATGTAGCAAATAAAACTTTCTATATTTCAGATCTACTCGACAGTAGTAGCATAAGTCAAAAACTTAATCATGCAGTTTACTGTCAATTGAAATTAGCTTGTAGAAACATAACAGTAAAGCAAACCATAAGAATTCATACAAGTTGACACAAGTATTTAACGTGGAAACCCAATATGGGAAAAACCACCAATAACATGCTACCAAGTTTTCACTCTTCTAAAGTGATGCCCTATGAGGAGCCAACCGTGTTAAAGGTTACAATAACACACTGCTAGGTGTGACCTAGTTAAAGGATTTAATCACGCTATCAAGAGTGGCCTTGTTAGAGGACTTAGAACATTCCACCTGAATGTCACCTTGTTAGAGGATTTATACAAATGATTGTTAAGTCAACCTTGTTAAAGGATTTAATTGATACAATGGTAAGAAAGTAATCAGCAGTTGTGATCTGGTACATACAACTTACTTTGCAATTCAGATCCAATTATAGCTCTCATGTTAACTTACTAGATAGACTACACTATCATTTCAACCTTTTGATCTGCTTGGAAATTTGTCAAGCAATCACACATGCAACTCTCTGCTTCTGTATTCAACCTTCTTTACTAGATCATGCCAAATAGTAAATCAACTATGCAAACCTTTTGCATACACATCCACTTCACATTTAGCAACACACCTCTTGCATACTAAATGAATAACCCCTTGAGGTTATCATATACCTCTTTGTCTAGGTTAGATAAATATTTTTCCGCTTAAACAAGATCGTAGATCTTAGGTTAGGTCAAATCCAATGGATCATTCCATCTTTGCATTACATTTACTTCTCCAAAGTAGTCTCTAATTAAATCTTGAAACCATGTATTAATTACGGTTACCCATACATTAAATGGCGTGGGTCAATCTTTAATTAACCTTACATATCCCAATAAAATTAACTAAGTCGGCCAGAGATCTCAAATCTCATCATTAATCCAATTACTGTAAGTCGGCCAACATCACTGTTTCCACTCAGCAATTTCACTAGTGCTTGACATTGAACAACTTTGCTCGTCATGAACAACTTTACTCGGCACAGAGTAGCCATAAAAAATATCTTTGAAAGATAAACAACTAATTACTTTTCCAAAGTACCAACTGATCAAGTACCCTTTTATTTGCCTTAACTCAACTATTCACTTGGTCTTCTTGTTAAATCATCTTCATCAATAATAGATATGGCAATCAAATAGATAACAAAAGTCTCACTAGTTAAGGTTTGATAGCAATGATAAAATAACAATTGCTTGCATTGTCACTTTCCAATAATCTCCCTCTTTGACATTGATGGAAACACAAAATATTAAAACAATGATTTAACAAGCATAGTTACCAACCAATCCAAAAATTCACCTGTGTTCCTTAATATGAATGAATCTTCATTAATGTCTTTAGCTTTATTTTGATTCTTATCTGTAAAGTTCATTTCTCCCTCTATGTCTATAATAACACTGTAATCATCTATGTATAATCATCTGTAGACTCCCTCTGAGTAGATAATCACTTCAATGTTTTCAATAGTAACTTCTTCTAATCTTTCCTTCTTTGTAATCTCTCTTTCTCGACAATCTCTTCCTCTTTATAGGTAATCTCTCCCTCAACTTCTTCCTCTATATAGGTAATCTCTCCCTCTTTGACAACAATGCCAAAGATGTTGATATCATTATCATGTACATCTTCAGTATCATGTTGATCCTGTCATCTTGATTATGACTAATTTTCTTTTTTGTCCTAGTTCATCTTCACAACTTTAGCCAGCATCCTAAAGTGTGACTTATTGTGCATCAATGTGTCAAATATTCTGAATGTAATATTTGATGTAACAGTACCATACAAAAATTAATTAGCCTCAGTTAGGGGAGTCACCCCCAATTTACCTCATAGATACTCATGAGCATCCTTGGGTAGTGCTTTTGTGAATGGGTAAAAGTACAAACCTGTGTCACACTTTTATAAAGGAAAAGGACGACAACATTCAAACTTGTAAACTTTAACGACATAAAAGTGGCATTTGTGTTTAGAATTTGAAGATGATGTAAACTAATGAAATGTGTAAAATTTGATCAAGTTTAGGCTTATAATTTTAACAAAAAAATTTGAAAAAAATTTGACATAGTTTTTTAATTTTTGAAGTCCATTTTTTTATTCTTGAAATATGCTGAAAATTTAGGGTCTAGTCCGTGTTAACAAACTATATGCAAATAATATTTTTTTACTCTGATTCCATAATATGTTTTAGATGACATGTATAGCTAATGCATAAAAAAATAAAGATT
>MU227464.1:2452702-2463557 GCA_018584345.1 Thuja plicata | reverse complement strand
GCCTGGACCCCACCTCTGTTCTCGAGGAAGCGTAAGGGACTCAGTCCGAGGCTCAGGAGACAGAAACCGATGAGTTGATACTTCCAGTGTTAATTTCTTCTCTTCTTTCTCTATCTTCCATGTTGTACTTTATCTAGTGATTGACAAGCCGGTCGACACTTTTGGATGTAATAATTTTGTTGTATCAAAGTAATTGTATATTTGATTCCTCAATCCGACAAGTTGGTTGGCATGTACTTGTATGTATTTGGTTTAAAAGATTCATTGTACTTCGACAAGATGGTCGTTTGTATGAACTTCATTGGTGTAAATTAATCGATTAATTGATTGGGATGTCGACTTGGTCTTTTGACTTTTTCGACACTTGACTTATTATGGTTATGTGCTTATGTGGCATACTTGTGAGTTTTTCAGTCTTTACATTAGTAGAATATCTATTCAACACCTTGTCATGGAAGATCTATTACCAGATTAGATGTCTTACAAATAATAACCATACCATTGAGTCTCCTAGAGGAAAAGAATAAATGACGTGCCACTCTTGCTTTCCCATACCCACAAAAGATGCTTCTTCTCTGTGGTTCAATATACAGGCACTTGTTGATTAATCTACTTTGAACATGCAGCATTTAAAATCTGGTTTCCTCTCAATTCACCTTCACTCAAAGTTAGCAATCTATAGGATAGCTCCATGATCAATTTATATGTTGATTGTAATTGCCATGGAACAAAAGCATAATGATCCCTATACTCTTCCATACCCTCCACAAACAACTAACTGCCAAACCAAAGCTTGTATATAGATCAATATGTGCCATGACATTTTCATTTTTCTATGATTATTCAAAACACAACTTATTATTCAAGAGCCATGTCCTAAGATTGTTGTCAAGTAAATTCACGTGCATTTGGAGGTGTCGTAAGAGATAAAGGCCCAGCAGCTACTACAGGTTGTGGAGCAGCATGGTTTGGAATTTCCATCCACACCAGAGAAGCAAGAGGAGCACCCGTGGATTGAAATGACTAAAATCAATTCAAAATAAGAGCTTTCATTGTTAGCACCAGTAACGAACACTCATTAAATGAAAAGAAACAAAAGAATTTCTGAAATACAAAAACAAAATGAGTGAAAGTTCTGTTCCAGTTGAGTCCCACCATGAGGAGCAATAGGAAAGCTTGTTCCTTTTGGGAGTTCCCCCACAAGAGGGTTATTTGAAGGATTTGGGTGCTCGAGCTCCATTAGGAGGTACATGAGTATGATCTACAAAAAGTGTCTTGATATTGGGATTGTGTCGCGGGTTGTTACAAAGCTAATGCTGCCAATTTAGACCGAGAATAGAAAAAGCCAGCACCAACCTTCAGTATATAATTAACCTTAACTAATCCCCTATCTCATATAATCCCTTTCAATCTACAGACTGCAATCAGTAAATAGTAAATACCATTTAAGCCCTTTCATGTCACTTTCCTTAACTAGTATGAAAAGCTTGAATTGAAAAACCCCTTGCATGTTAATCATTACCAATGTGAATGTTGTTTTACAGTAAAATGCTTCAACAAAATGCAGTTGCATGCCCCCCTTCCCCCAAATGAGATTTTTAATCCATTTGAATATCTATTTATCCATTAGAAAACACTCGATATGCCTAAGATTGTCCAAAACATATTTAGACGAAACAGAAATAGTTATTCTAATCCCCTAAAGGAACAACCAGTGCTAAAGAAGCTTTGAGAATAGGAAAACAAAAATAGTACCTGAAGTTCTCTAGAGTAAGAAGTTGTGTGATCTCCTTGAATAACTCTTCATTAAAAGAGGAAAATGCTTTGAGATCCTTCGCCAGTGCGTCCACAGCTTTAGCCCAATCATGCGTAATAATACAGACCATCTATAATCAATTTTGCATGACCAATAATAGTCACCTCTTTTGAAAATTCTCAGAAATCTAAAAAAATCTAACTAAACAAAAATTAAGGAATCTTTAGGCAGTTTCCCGAAAAAAATCTGAAAAAATAAAGATACAATTCAAACATTTTGCAAATACCTATCTATTATTTTAATAAGAATATAAAAGACACCAATCTAAATTACAATAGAATGACACTCGGCATACTTGAAATTCTTTAAACAACAATCTTATAATGTATCATATTGACTATTTTTCTAAAATCAAAAAAAGTGTTCTTGACAAATGGCCTAGAATGGCTAATCATACCTTGGGGTTGAGAAGATGAGCTACAATGGCTTGATCCATCAAAGATACTATGTAAACAACCCTGTCCAGTCCTTTATACACACACCAATTACATTTACATGCTGAGGAGATTTCTTTGTAGGAGAAGGATAACAATGCAGAGATGTGCATCTCATATTTTGGATACAGAAAGGACTTGGGCTGTGGGGCACCGGATTTTGAGCTTGGGCTTGTTGAATTATTACTATGAGGAAGAGGAAGGACTAGGGGAAGAGGACTGAGAGAGTGAATGTTCATGGCCCAATTTACAGTGCTACCATCTTTCACCTCCACCAAGGGATGTGGAGGACTAGTAGGTTTATTAGAATACATTTTCTTGGTGTGTTTAGGCCTCACAAAACACTCCATCTTGGGCACCAAAGAAACCTTACTCCCAAATCAATGTACATATGTTTGTTTTGTCTTAATCATTTGACCTATTTATGAACAATACTACATTGGGAAGCTAATGATCTAACAAATAAATGGTTTTGTTGGTTTATTTTTTGGGTTGGAGTAGTTGTAGTCTACCATGGATGACCCAATTAGAATTAGAATGACCCTAGAGTTGTGCATAGTCAAACAAGAAAAAAAATAGTAGGTTGAGGTTATTCAAATACCTGAGTCAAATAACATTTATTACCTTCTAAATGTGTATGTGTATCCATATCTTCTATGTATTGTTTAAAGAAAAAAACCATTGGGAATAGTTGGAAATCACTGATTGCAAGCGATGAGAATGCAATTCTTAGTTACCAGTAATTTCTGTAGAAAATCCACAAGAGAACATTGAAATAAGGTCATTCAGTTTCCCATTCATATTTACCTATCCATGTAGTCAGTAGAAGGAGAATGAAGATTGTTCCTACCTGCATTTTCAAAGAATGCCCTGAGGCTGAACAGGGCAAGGCTCACATTCAGTATTGGAATCACTCTCATGATTACCCCTAAAATATTGGGTAAATTTTTTGTCTTTAAGGCTCTGGAACTATGAGACTTCATCAATTTTTCATTCCTTGCATAGGAAGGATAGTTTTAGGCACTTCTCATGGCTTTGCAGAAATCCTCTACCTCTGTTAAAGTTGTGTTGGATTTTCCAAGAAAATAGTCAACACTTTGCCTACGACATGTCACAGATGTATACTCTTTTCTATTTTGACACATGAAACAATGGGAATTGAACCTAGGTAGGGTGCTTGGATTTTTCAAGACTCAGGTGACTAGTCGTGTTTCCCGAATGAGATTTGAAACCATGACCTAGAGGCAGAATATTGTTGTCTACAGAATTTTTCTGTCTACAAATAGTTCATCGGCATATGACAGGGTTTTGATGCAGTTATTTACTTTGCAAAACTCAAATTCTTTGGTGTATTTGGTACATATCATGTCCTCTCCCTTTGGCTTCTTCGACTAGGCTCTATCAGTTGCAGAAAGATTGAAGGAAAATGAGCTTCTTGGACTTGCCCCCTCATTTTCACATTCCCACCATGCCATTTGCTCTAAATTTAATTCCTCTTTTTACAGTGCAAAGCCTCCATAAAGTGAAACCTATCTGAGGCCTTCTCAGTCATTCACTGAAATAGAAATGGTACATTCTACAACTAGAAATCGTAAATTTGCAAAATCTATTGATATTTTTTGTCTGTTACAAACTTCATTACAAATTCTTGTTGAGTATTGGAAGGCCAATGGACATTTTGTCCTGTTGCAGCCTTTGTCCTTTCATCTGCTTGGTTATGAGCTTATAAACTTAGCTCCACTTCTCATTGTAATTCGATTATTGAGTTTAATATAATTCTTCTGTCCTTAGTCTGGACGTAGCCACTTTTGTGATGAACCAAGATAAATGTTGTTGTTGTGTATTTGTCATTTGTTTTGTATCTGCTGTTTTCTTTTTCGCTTTCAAATCTTTACAATTGGTATCAGAACATAGGTTGTGTAGATTGGAAATTGGTGTTGAATTTCCGGAAATATGGAGGATATGAAAGTGGAGAAATTCGCAAGCAAGAACTTCAGCCTGTGGAAAGTGCAGTTGTGTTCCTTGCTGATCAAGCAAGACTTATCAATCATGCTGGAAGGAAAAACTAAGAAACCAGCTGCGATGTCAGATGAAGATTGGAAGAAAATAGATGATAAAGCGATGGCATCAATCTTTCTTTCGCTATCGCAAAATGTCTTGTTCAATGTCTTGAATGAGAAGACAGCAAAAGAAATTTGGGACTAACTTCAGAGCATGTATGAAACGACATCGGCTGCAAATAAAATCTTTATTATGAATAGACTCTACAAGTTAAAAATGAAGGAAGGGGCTGTGATGTCAAATCATATAAATGATTTAAACACTTTACTATGTCAAGAAACCTCAGTTGGCATGACACAAGATGACGAAGCCAAAGCCATTATCTTGTTGTGTTCCTTACCCGACAGTTGGGAGCCCGTAGTTACAGCTGTTAGCACTTCTAATTCCACAAAGAAGAAGCTGGTCTACGATGAAGTGGTTGTCACTTTACTTAGTGAAGATGTGAGAAGAAGTAACAAAGACACTCCATCCGGTGATGCTCTTACCATGGTTAGCACTGAAAATAGAGGAAGAAGCAAGTATAAAGGCAGAAATAATTACAATCGGTGGTCACAATCAGCTAGAAGATCACAACCTAGAGGAAGAGAAGGCGGCTGCTAGTTTTGTGGCAAATCTGGCCATGTCAAGAAAGATTGTAGAAAATACAAGGAACAACAAATGGTTTTGGATAGTGGTGCGTACATAGCTCATGATAGAGATGATGGCATCTTAATGCTCTCCACAAGTGACACAACATCTGAATCTTGGGTCCTAGATTCCAGTGCTTCCTTTCACATCACTTCTTGCACAGATTTGTTTACAAAATACCAAGAAGGTGAGTTTGGAAAATTTTATTTGGGGGACAATAATTCATGTGAAACTATTGGAAGAGGTTATATTATTTTGCATTTAAATGGAGGAGTTAAATGGCTGTTAAAAGATGTTAGGCATATTCCAAAATTGAAGAAAAATATGATTTCTATGAGTCAACTATATGCACAAGGCTTTCTCAACACTCACGGATAAATGGAAAGTCACTAGTGGTTCTATGGTTATCGCAAAAGGAAATATAGTGGGCAGCCTTTATGTTGTTGAAACTATTGGTGAGGTGGGAGCTGCTATGACTCTTGTGGGCAGCGATGCCGCCCTTTGGCATCAAAGATTGGGTCACATGAGTAAGAAAGGCCTTGAGATTATGCTAAACAGAGATCAATTACCCGGTCTTCAATCTGTAGATTTGGAATTCTGCAAACATTGCCTTTGTGGGAAACAAAAACGGGTCAGCTTCTTGAAGAATGGCCATGACAAGAAAACAACACCATTGGAGTTGATACACTCAGATGTCTTCGGTCCCACAGAGGTAAGCTCTCATGGAGGGGTGAATTATTTTGTCCCATTTCTTGATGATTGTACAAGGAAGGTATGGATTTATATGATTTCTCGCAAATCTGAAGTGTTTTCAAAATTTAAAATTTTCAAAGCACTTGTTGAAAATCAAAGTGGTTAGAAGATTAAATGCTTGAAAATGGATAATGGAGGAGAATTCTGCTCCTTGGAGTTTGAAAATTTTTGTGCAGACCAAGGTATTCAAAGAATTAAGATTGTTCCATTCACTCCCCAAGAGAATGGAGCAGCAGAAAGACTCAACCGAACCATCCTTGAGAAAGCACGATGCATGCTTTCTAATACTGGTTTAAGCAAGGAGTTTTGGGCTGAGGCTTGCAATACAGCTGTGTATCTAATTAATCAGAGTCCTTCATCTCGGTTGGATTTTGGTATCCCAGAAGAGGAGTGGTTGGGGAAGTTAATCTCTTATTCTCATCTCTGAGTGTTCGGTTGCCAAGCATTTGTTCATGTTCCTAAAGAAAAAAGGATTCTAAATCTCAGCAGTGTATCTTCATGGGATATGGAGAAGATTAGTTTGGTTTTCAAATGTAGAATCCAATTGAGAAGAAAATCATGAGGAGTAGAGATGTGGCTTTCGATGAGACAACGTTTCTAGCCTTATCAAAGGAAACACATATAAAAGATTATGTTCCTTTAATGGATTTTTCCAGCAATGGTTTTGATTCCTCTCAAAACCAAAATTCACATCCTCTACATTCTAATGTCTCACCTACCTCTGTTTTAGCTCCTGCCTCTGCAAATTCTTCACCATCTTCAAGTTATGATCCTAGCTTTAATAACCACCATAACCTTCAGCCTAATAACAGAGCACATGCCATTACAGGCTGCGAACAGAGTCCTCCCCAATTCACTAGACAAGTGAATATCCCTCTACACTCTACACCAATAGCAGAGATATCAATGCCGATTTCTACGAACTATAGGAGTTTGTGTAAGTCCACGCAGTATGGAGTGGCAGCAGATTTTGGAGGGGCAGCAGAGTATGGAAGCCCGTGTGGAGACCACAGACTACATGAAGACCCACCCTACTCCCCTACAACTCCACGATGGTCAGAAAACATCTCTCCCATTCACGCATGGCACTGCACATCTCTTGAACAGCATGCCCCATGCGAATTGGAATTTGACCCGCATGATGAGAAGAGCTTGCGTTCAAAGTAGAGTCTGCATGAATTACAGAGCCCGTGTGGAGCACAAGACCCATGTGGAGGACAAGATCAACATGGACACTCATATGACATAAGCTGCTCCCCTTCATCTCTGCATAGGACAGACAACTATGTATTGAGTCCTCCTCTCAATTCAACTATAGTGCAGAGGGTAAACTCACACGAAGCAGAGAATGGAAAGTCTGCTACAGCCCCACATGTCGTAAGAAGTCCCTCCAATGATGAGCATTTTGTAATAAATAGAGACTTCAGGAAAGTTACAATATTTGGGGAAAAAGCCAGAGCCCAACTCTCCGCAACCCACCAAATTGAAAACACAAATTCCCAGCATGATGATTTGATGGCTCTTGGATAGAGTAGTGCAATTGGGGAAAATCTAGGATTGAGGAGATCAACCAGATAGAAGAAAATTCCTTCAAAATTTGCAGACTATGAACTCTTATTCGCTGAAGAGGCAGAGCCCGAATTGTTAATTTCAGAGCAAGTTGAACTGGCTACTTATAAAGACGCTTGTCTTAGTAGTGATAAAGAAAAATGGATGACTGCTATGCAAAAAGAAATGAGCTCCTTGGAAGGTAATCACACTTGGGATTTGGTCTCTCTACCACCAAATTAGAAACCCCTTAAGAACAAGTGGGTTTACAAACTGAAAGATGAAGGTGGAGGTTTAAAATGCTATAAAGCACGACTAGTGGTAAAAGGATATGCTCAGCAAGAAGGGATTGATTTCACAGAAATTCTCTCACCAGTTGTTAAAATGACAACCATCCAGACTGTTTTGGGACTTGTAGCTATGTGGGATCTTGAATTGGAACAAATTGATGTCAAGACTGCATTTCTCCATGGTGATGTGGATGAGGAGCTGTATATGGAGCAGCCTCAAGGTTTTATAGACAAAGAGCAAGAACATATTTATAGCAAATTAAGAAGGAGTTTATATGGGCTCAAGCAAGCCCCACGACAGTGGTATTTGAAATTTGATCACTTCATGATTGATCAAAATTTCATAAGATGTAAATCTGATCCATGTGTTTATTACAAGACACTTCCAAATGGTGATTTTGTTATTCTTCTACTATATGTTGATGACATGTTGATCGCTGGCACAAGTTCTCAAATTGTTGGTGAGCTGAAAACCAAGTTGGCAAGCAAATTTTCCATGAAGGACATAGGGGCAGCCAAGAACATTCTTGGCATGACAATCACACGAGACAGAAAGAAGAAAGAAATTACTTTGTCTCAAAAGGATTACATTAACAAAGTTGTGCACAGATTTGACATGAATGATGCCAAGATAGTTTATACTCCTCTTGCCTCTCATTTTTAGTTGTCTTCTAAATTGTGCCCTAAAATACAAGAGGAAAAGGAATTCATGGACAACATTCCTTATAAATCAGCAGTTGGTAGCATAATGTATGCTATGGTTTCCACTCGTATTGCCCATGCGGTGGGAGTAGTAAGTAGGTTTATGAGAAACCCCGGGAAGCTTCATTGGGAAGTTGTTAAATGGATCCTAAGATACTTAAAAGGCACTTCAGATTTTGCTTTATGCTTTGGTGGCAATCATAAACAGTTGTGAGGATTCACGGATTCAGATCTTTCTGGAGATTTGGATAAGCGTAGATCTACTACCGGTTACAAATTCATGTTTGCTAGAACTGCCATCAGTTGGGCCTCAAGGTTGCAACATTCTGGTGCTCTGTCCTCGGCTGAAGCAGAGTATTTGGCTCTTTTTGAAGGTGCTCAGGAGATTATTTGGTTGCAGCGACTACTTGGTGAAATGAAGTACCAACAAAATAATTAGGTTCTATTTAGTGACACTCGCAGTGCCATCTTTATGGCTCATAATCATGCATCTCAGCGACATTCAAAGCACATTGACATTCATGTTCACTTTGTTTGGCATATGGTTGAAGAGGGAAGGTTGAAGGTTGAAAAGATTGATACCAAAATCAATCCGGCAAATATATTCACGAAAGTTGTAACAAAAGAGAAGTTCGAATGTGCAAGAACTTCTCTTAGACTTGTTAAGCTGAAGTACGTCAGCATGTAGAGAAGAATAATGCCCGATCAGCTGAAATATCCATTGACTTCCGGTGGGAGTTTGTTGAGTATTGGAAGGCCAATGGACATTTTTTCCTGTTGCAGCCTTTGTCCTTTTAGCTGCTCGATTATGAGCTTATAAACTTAGCTTCACTTCTCATTGTAATTCGATTATTGAGTTTAATATAATTCTTCTGCTCTCAGTCTGGACGTAGCCACTTTTGTGGTGAACCAGGATAAATGTTGTTGTGTATTTGTCATTTGTTTTGTATCTGCTATTTTCTTTTTCGCTTTTGAATCTTTACAATTCCTTCATCTTTTCTCATAAAAATCCACAACATGGGAAAATTTTTGAGAATATAAGGAAAAGAATATTTGACGATTTTACCTTTAAAAAATCACAAGAAATAAGCAACTTTTGTAATGTAGGAGATGAATTCTTTCTTTTCGCTTCTCACCGCCACCACAATTCTAGATTGGTTTGGAGATTCAATGAGAAGATGTTAGCCTTAAGATTAACCATGGAAATATAATCAAAACTGAGTTCAAAAATATCTCAAAAAAGGAGCATGAAGAGAAACTTAGTATGTCTGAAAAATGTGAAACATAAAACAAGATAGGTGAACTTTTTCAGAATTGCCATGGGAGTTTCCTGCTAACACGCATATGCAAGATGTGGAAGTGGTGATAGAATAGGTGGACGGTTGAGAAGATTTCTCTCAAATTTCCTGATCAGGAAAATAAAAAGACTATCGGGAAAAATCAAGAGAGCCAATCAGAAAGCAAAGAATAAAGTCTAGAAATTGCATTTAATAGGTAATTTTGCTAGGACCATAGTATAAAGGGAAATATTTGAGATTTGTAGGACAATCAAGGCAGAAACTAATACCAAATAGCCCATTGAAAACATTAGTCCTAGTCATTAAGGCAGGGACTAATAAGGCAGCCATATATGGAAATAAACTTAGTCAAAATGAGTTATGAAACATTTTAATATTAGTAAGCAATAAATTCATATTATAGAGTGAATATGAAATAACTTAAAATAATGGTAAATAATTAATTAATGGATATATAGCTATACTTGATTATATATATATATATACAACGATCATGTTATACATGTTTATTAATATATTCATAATATATATAAAAAAATAATATATAATCAGTTAATTCTTTAATCACTCATTAATACGAACAATCAGGTAGAGATTTTGTGAAGGGAGAGGAGTAATTTGGTCACATTGAGGTGAAGATTCCCAAAATGGTCTTTGTTAATGAGGGAGCCTCTTGTAGAATGTTTTCATACCTAAGCACAGTAATTCTACCATCTGTCTCAAACTTATTGATTAGGAAAGGATTAAGGAATTGAGACTTAAGTATATATTGTTTCTAAATATGATTTAAATATATAATGACATGATAATTATTGGGGATTTGTATTCTTTGTTGGAGATTTGATTCTGAGCAGTTGATTGATTGTATGTTTGTCATTGATGACAACATATAATACACAGTAGCAATTCTATATGTACTTATCAAAATGATGACATGTGTTGGAATAATGATCTATTTGTCATCAGTGAATGCACTTAGTGAAAACACTTATTCGATTTTGAATGCTTACCGAGCTCATCACTCAGTCCACAACCTATACCGAGTATTCAGAAAAGCTCACCGATCAAACAGTTCAAACCGAGCAGTAAGGTAGTCACCGAGTATATGAGAAGAACAGCAGTTACTGAGCAGACGGTAGTCACCGAGCTTCACTTTAACTACCGAGTCATTAGTTGAAGTCAGTTACTACCGAGTCACTAGTGGTTACCGAGTGACACTATATCTACCGAGTCACCACAGCTACCGAGTTCCAAGCTACACTTCGGGACTAGTATGGACCGAGCTTCTACTCTTACTGAGAGCATGATGATGCCGAGTATTGTAGT
>MU227464.1:2418816-2429884 GCA_018584345.1 Thuja plicata | reverse complement strand
AAGATTGTAAAAGAAAGAGGACACCATGAATAGAGGATGTTTTTGATATCATATGTTGCCATCAATGTCAAAGGGGGAGATTGTTGGAGATTTGATTCTGAGCAGTTGATTGATTGTATGTTTGTCACTGATGACAACATATAATACATAGTAGCAATTCTGTATGTACTTATTAGAATGATGACATGAAGACTTGCATGGTTAGATACATGTTGTTGACATATTTATAATGTTATGTTCATACACACAGATCCAAATATGATGTTTCAGTCAAGTTATGTAATTATGTTATTGGTAGTTACAGTTCTAGAAGAGCATCTGTTCAGAGCCAGCATATGTAACGTGTTTCTTGAGTTGTGCCTATCTTCAGTATATGTGTGTTTATATTCATGATTATTTATGAGTTTATGATATTAATCTAAAGGTGCCAAATGTGTTTCAATAAGATTGAAAAGTTATAGTTAATTTAGTGAGGCAGACTTAGTGAAGCATCGCGTCTATTCAGTTTATACTTACGCGGTTGTAATAATTCTTGCGTGCTTAGTAGAGCCTACAAGGATGTTATGAAGAGTTTTCTTACAGGTCCCATGATCTCATACTTTGAGGAAGATGCTTATATAAATTCAAATGTGACACGCTAAGTGTGAATGATATGAAAAGAGAAGAAAGATGTACAGAGAAGATTACCAGAGTTGGTTCATTCATCAAGAGTCTATGTGAAGAAGAAGTGAAATATTGTAATACATTGGAACTGATCAAGACAGAAGGTCTACTCTATAGTTCATCATCAGATATAGTGCATATATGTTAAACAGAAGGTTGTAGCCTTCACCATCAAGCAGTGAACTTTTGGACAGTGAGTCCACCACCCCTAACAGGGTTATTTGTAAAAGACTCCTAACAGGGTCTGACCCTTAACCAGGTCACTATACTTATTGCATTGTAAAGTACAACTCCTAACAGGGTTGAGATATCTTCTAACAAGGATTACTATAAATAAGTATAGTTCATTGTGGGTGCTAATTCCCACCGGGGTTTTTACCATTTGGTTTCCCCATAATCAAATTGTGTGTTATGTACTGTATTATCTGATTAAGCATTTACTTCATTATATTATGAAGTTAAAGAAGAAAAAGAATTAAAGTTATAAATAATTGATTCACCCCCCCTCTCAGTTATCCTTTGGGACTATTCTAACATTCTTCTAGTATGAAGCATTACAATTTGTCATCCCCAAGTACCATTTCAAACACTAATTGAGATTTTTAGAACAAATCATGTATGGTGCCCAAAAGGGATCATTACAACCTCTTACATACATCACACTCTTTTCAAAAGAAAAGATCTCTCATATATACCCTATTACAATAATTGATTAGGTCGGCCAATTAGGCTTTCCCAATATGCATAATATTATTTAACCCCTTTCTAAGTTACAAATGGTACCTATAACAAGTAAACATCAATCAAAATTCATTTGATATAATCGAAGGCCTGTAATCCACACTCGCAATCTATAATACATGCTACATCTATGAAGTCAGCTCCAAATAGGCCTCCTCCAGAACACACGCCACAACTGACATCACCAACATTCATACGAATTGAGAACCATAAACAACATTCCTTAATATGTCTTCTGCCATCCCTTAAGCTCGCATAACCTGAATCCACATCACTTGTAAATTATACTCAAAATATAGAGACTAACTCTGTCAAAGATCACCATCACCATCCAATACTGAGTCTTCACTACTTGACATCTGTAACTCATCTAAAAGATACTATTAAGCCATATGACCTTAGGAATAAGATCACAACACATCTCTATACACATCACCATCTTTTCTCATTCTGAATGAACTGTACAATACCCATACACTTTTGTCAGTCATCAAGCAATAGTAATAACCAGTCTATTCAACCTCCATAGAAATATATGTTGACATCAATGACGAAATATGAATTCCAACAAAATCATTAGGAACCAATTCCAACAATCTCCCCCTTTGGAATTGATGGGAAGAGATGAGAAAATCCATCAACCCAAAATTAGTCTCTCAATACAATCTCCTCAATATCCTCAACACAACTCACAATACAATCTTCTCAATATCCTCAACACAGCTCTCCCTAAACAGTAGCAATTTTCTCATAGAATCTCTCCCCCTTTGACAACAATGGAAAAGGGTGATATAACTCTTCTTCTTTTTACTTTAAGGTGTATCTTTTTCAAATATTCATGTCTACAATCGCTAGGTGCAAAATCACCCAACTATGTTCAATAATGTTCTTGTGATCACTCCTCCGGAGGAGTAGATCCATACATCAAGTCCATAGAATGATATATCTCTAAAAGCCACTAGACTGGTGCATTCTAGCATCAATTTAGTTCTCGCAAGGAGGGGCTCACACCCCAAGCATACCTCTAAGATACTCAAAGACATCCTTTGGCAAAGGTTTTGTAAATATATCTGCTATCTTTTCCTTTGTGTTGATATACTTCAATCTGGTCTCCTTCTCTGCTACCTTGTCCCTCGAGAAATTATACTTAATTGAAATATGTTTAGACTTTGAATGCATTACACGATTCTTTGACATGTTCACTATGCTAGTGTTATCACAATGGATAACCACTGGTGTTGATGACAATTAATCAATTGTGTATTATCATTGATGTTTACACAAATGTCTAATCCTATCTTAGTACAGACAGTGTATGCCAAGCTCTCTCAGGCATTGAAGAAGATCAAAGTGATTTTTTATTCTAACTGAGTTCACTCGGGCATTACAGTATTGGTCGGGCATTATAGTATTGGTCGGGTTTTGAAGGATTACAGTGTTGACCGAGTTATGCATTTAGTGTCAGCCAACTATCAGTAGTTTACATTTTATGTTTAATTGGTTATATGCAGCCGACAAACTTGACTTTTATTATTGATTTGGAAGGTTATTCAAACTGACTTGATAAGACCTATCATATATATACTAGGTCAAGTTTGGATTGAATGTGTGAGAAGAAGAGTTCATTTTTTATATGAAGAGAAAAGGCGAAATCAGATGGAATTTTGAGTAAGGACAAAATATCCAGACAGAGCTACAATAGAATATTTGATCAGTGAGGATCCAGTTTACAACCAGAGTAGAAATATGAATCAGCAAAGATAGTTTCTACTTCAAACAAGTCAATCCATTGTTACTCTCTAACAATTGTAGCAGTTATCCAAAATCTCTTTACAGAGTAGACCTAACAATCTTTTGTAAATCCTCTCAGAAGGTGAAATTTCTACATTGAAGTGTATGAAGACCTCTCACAAGGTCACTCCTTATAGGGTGATTAAATATTCTAACAGGGTCACACCTAACAATGTGTATTGTAACCTTTAATAGGGTTGGCTCCTAACAAGGCTCACTTCAGAAGAGTGAAAAATAGTAACCATTTGCAATTGGTGGTTTTCCCAAATTGGGTTTCCACATTAAATCTTGGTGTCATCTGTGTACATGTTATTTGATTTATGCTTTATGTTTATGCTCTTAATCACTAAAGGATAATCACACTTAATATATTAAAGTTTGTTTTGTTAACTAAGTGCCAGTAGAATATCTGTATTAACCGAGCAACAGTGATAAGTTTGTTTAAGACATCTAAGGGACTTGGATTTTTTTTGTGGTAACTGATTCACCCCTCCCCTCTTAGTTACTCAACTCATATCCAATCATTGGTATCATATCTTATTGGTACTTTCAAGCAAGGTTTCAAGGCCTAAGCTAAAGATCAGAGATGTCTTATAGAAGGTAGGTGCCCAAGCTTAATAAAGACAACTTTGTTGCATTGCAATATTTGATGATTCTACATCTATCTACTATTGGAGATACTAGTTTGCAATTCCTAGATCACAAATATATAGAACCACTGAGACCTATGTCTGTGGATCAGATGATATACATGAAGAATCATAACATAATGATGATTGATATTACTTCTTCACTCATCTATTCAGAATTTGATGAAGTCAAGGACTGCCCTACTGCCTATGATATGTGAAAGAAACAATATGATATCCATGGAGGAGATGAAAATATAAAGAGAGCCAAAGAAGAAAGTCTCAGAGGTTAGTTTGATCAGATGAAAATGAAAGAAGGAGAAGAGATTAAAAAATATAGTGAAAGAATCAATAAAAGTGTAAGTGCTATCAAAGTTGTCAATGGAACAATTGAAGACAAAAAAGTGGTTAGTAAGGTATTGAGAACTTTACTTCCTAAATATGCAATTAGAGTTTTATCTATTCAAGAGATGAGGTGCAGTAATGATATAACTCTAGATGCACTGGTTGGAAGACTTACAACTTTTGAATTGGACAATTTTGACAATTATTCTCATAATCTTAGCAATCTTGAGTCTGCATTCAAAGCTAAATTAAAACTTGGAAAGATAGACAGAAAAGGAAAATAGATTGACATTTATAGTGATGATGATTCTGATGATGAAGATCAGGAAATCATTGAAGAATTACTTGCAAAGAGAGCTGCCAAAGGAAAGTACAAAGGAAGAATACCATTGATTTTCTTTTCATGTGATGAGGTTGGTCACATTGCTGCTAAATGTCCAAACAAAGAAGACAGGTGAGAAAAATTTCAACAAGCACAAAGGCAAGAAATATTTCAACAAGTACAAAAGATACAAGGACAAAGGTAAGAAATCTTGTTATATTGCAAAAGATTCTAATAGTGATGAAGATGAAGATGAAATGGTTTACATTGCTATTAAGGATGAGTCAGACAATGAAGAAAATGAAAAGACTGCATTTTTATCTCATATTAATGACACTTGGATAATTGATAGTGGTTGTTCTCACCACATGACTGGTGATAAAACTAAATTTAAACATCTTGAGCACTATGATGGTGGGAGTGTCAGTTTTGGGAATGATGAACCTTGCTATATAAAAGGTAAAGGTTGTATTTCTCTAATTGAAGGAACCAAATATGATAATTCTTATTGGGTTAAAGGACTAAGGCATAATATACTAAGTGTGACATAGCTGAATAACATTGGTTTCAAGGTAGAATTCATGAATGGTAAAGCCAAGCTCCTAGATGGTAAAGGAAACCTAGTTGGAACTAGTAGGCAAACAAAAGGTAATCTATTCTATCCTGATCTCACTGAAAGTTCATGTTTTATTGTACAAGTAGAAGAAATTTAGTTATGGCATAAAAGATTGTGTCCTGTGAATTTTGATAACTTGATCAGCATAAGAAAGAACAATAGAGTAAGAGGTATTCCTATTCTAAAGAAACCTGAATTGGCAATATGCAAACAATGTCAAATTGGGAAGATGGGAAAGACTAGTTTCAAGAGTAATAATTATAATACATAAGAAGTATTGGAGTTAGTGCATACTGATTTGTGTGGACCAATTGGAATAACAAGTTACACAGGTGAAAATTATTTTTTTCTATTTTTTGATGACCATTAAAGAATGATGACTGTTATGTTTCTCAAAGAAAAATCAGAAGCCTTTCAGAAGTTCAAGTGGTAGCTTGCTAGAGTTGAGAAGGAAAAAAGAAAGAAAATTAAATTCCTAAGATCTGTTAGAGGAGGTGAAATCATTTCTAATGAGTTCAATGAATTCTACAATGAAAGAGGAATCAAGAGACAAGTATCTTCCCCTGGTACACCACAGCAAAAAGGGATAGCGAAAAGAAGAAACAGATCCATTATGGATTGTGCAAGAACCTTGATGATCGAAAAGAATGTTGTAACCATATAATGGAAGGATGTTATCAGCACTGCAGTTCACACCTTGAACAAAGTTCAATTGAATAAAGGAACTAAGCAGACACCTTTTGAATTATGAAATGGCCATAAACTGAATGTTCATTATTTCAAAGTATTTGGAAGTAAATGTTACATCTTGAAGGAAGCAACAAATGGAAATTTTATGTAAAAGGTGATGAAGGTGTATTCCTAAGCTACTCTTGTAAAACAAAAGCATATAAATGTTTGAATCTTGCTACTCATAAAGTCATATAAAATGTACATGTAAATATTGATGAGTTTGCATAGAGAAGTGAAGAACAGAGCAGTAAAGAGCCTGAGGAATAAAAAAACTTTGTGTATTATGAACCTGATACTATACCTAAGACACAAGCAATGGCGATTGGATAGAAACCATGTCAACCATTGAATTTATCAGTACAAACCTTGTTTCAACCTGTGCAACCTAAGATGCCAACTGAAGAAACTGAGTCTCAGACTGAAGAGATTGAATCACAGACAGAGGGAACTAATTCGCAGAAAGATTCACCCGATTCTCAGACAGAGGTGCCCGAGTCTCAAAAAGTGGAACCTGAGTATCAGTTGGAAGAACATAATAGAACATTTGAGCATGGTGAACCTAGTGGATCAAGCCCAGAATCAAAAAGGAAGGAACCTGTACTTGTCAAATATATCAGAAGGCATCATGCACCTAAGAAAATAATTGGAGATCAGACAGAATGCATAATGACAAGGAACAAAATTAAAGGTACATGTTTTCTTAGTAAAATTGAACCTAGATCCATTAAAGATGCTTTGAATGATTAAATTTGGATAGAATCTATGAATGAAGAGATTGAGAAGATAGAAAAGAATAAAACATGGACTGTTGTATGTAGACCAAAAGACAAGAATGTGATTGGTACTAAGTGGGTTTTTAGAAACAAGATGAATGAAAAGGTGAAGTTTCCATAAGAAAAGAAAGATTAGTGTGTAAATTATATGCTCAAGAAGAGAGTATTGATTATGGAGAAACTTTTTCTCCTGTTGCAAAACTTGAAGGAGTCAGAACTCTTCTGGCATATGCAGCACATAAAGGATACAAGGTATACCAAATGGATTTAAAATATGCATTCTTGAATGGAATTATAGAAGAGGAAGTCTATATTGAGAAACCTGAAGGTTTTGTTGATCCTAACAAAAGGAAAATGGTTTGAAAATTGCAAAAAGCCTTGTATGGACTGAAGCAAGCTCCTAGAGCCAGGTATAAAATATTACATGGCTATCTGATAAGTATTGGATTTCATAGAACTAATGATAATAGTATCTTGTATATCAAAGAAGGACCTCAGAACAAGATACTATTAGCAGAGATATTTATTGATGATATATTGTTTACTAGATATGATTATTTATGAAAAGAATTCTCTGAAGCTATGAGTAAGGAATTTGAGATTTCTATGATTGGAGAAATCAAATTCTTTGTTGGTTTACAAGTTCATCAGATGAAGGATGGTATCTACATTACTCAATCAAAATACATTAGAGAGATACTGAAGAAATTTGGAATGGAAGATTCCAGACCAGTTCAGACACCTATGTCTACTGGACATAAGTTGTCTAAGGATGATGATTCAAAGGAGGTCAATCACACTACCTACAGATCCATGATTGGTAAACTTCAATATGTTGTTTACACTAGACTTGATATTGCATTAGTAGTTGGTATTGTTGCAAGGTTTTAAGCTAATCCTAGAGAGAATCATTTGATAGCTATCAAAAGGATTCTGAGATATCTTAAGGGTATTGAAGATTATGGATTATGGTATAAAGGAGGAAAGTTTTATTTGAAGACTTGTACTGATGGTGATTAGGCAGGAAGCATTGATGACAGAAAGAGAACAAGTGGTGGAGCATTATTTCTTGGTAAGAGGTTAGTTTCTTGGACCAATAAGAAATAAAATTGCATTTCTTAGTCTATAGCAGAGGTAGAGTATGTTGCTGCAGTAGTAAATTGTTCAAATATCATATGGTTCAAACAACTGTTGTTAGTTATGAAGGAAGAAATCAAAGAACCATTTATTATCTACTTTGACAAGACTAGTGCTATTAAAATTTCAAAGAACCCTGTGATGCATACTAAGATTAAGTACATTGCAATAAAGTATCTTTTCTTGAGAGAATTGGTTTAGGACAAGGAAGTAAGGTTGGAATATGTGCATACTAAAGAACAAATTGCAGACATATTCACCAAACCATTACCTAAGGATGCATTCTTGCATCTTAGAGGAAAGCTAGGAGTGATTCCCCTAGCTGAAGCTCATTAATGAATAGATTAGTGATGCATCAACCGAGCTACAGAACAAATTTAACATGTTGATGCAGATTGTTAGAGCTTATTGCATATGAATCAGTACAAATAGGTACATTACAACTTCATTGGATGTGTATTGGATAGTGTCTTTGGCATTGGTTGTCAAAGAGGGAGAGTTTATTGATGTTATGCCAAAGAAGTTATTAAAGGACAGACTATTGAGAGAGAGATTATTGATGACAGAGGGAGAAAATTTTATTAGGAACAGAGAATGATGTAAGAGGAGAAATCTGTATTTCAGTGATTGTTAAGACATGGAGAGTTTTCTGGATGTGGATCAGAATGAAGCTAAGGACATTAATAAAATGTTATTCATGTTTTATATTTCTCTATAATTCTTTGTATTATGACATGCTGTGTTTCCATCAATGCCAAAGAGGGAGATTGTTGATGACAATTATTCAATTGTGTATTATCATTGATGTTTACACAAATGTCTAATACTATCCGAGCACAGACAATGTATGCCAAGCTCTCTCGTGCATTGAAGAAGACCAAAGTGATTTTCAGTTCTAACCGAGTTCACTCACGCATTATAGTATTGGTCAGGCATTACAGTATTGGTCGAGCATTGGAGGATTATAGTGTTGACCAAGTTATGCATTTAGTTTCAGTCGACTAACAACAATTTACATTTTATGTTTAATTGCTTATATGCAGTCAAAAGACTTGAGTTTTATTATTGATTTGGAAGGTTATTCAAGCTGACTTGACAAGACCTATCATATATATACTAGGTTAGTTTGGATTGAATGTGTGAGAAGAAGAGTTCATTTTTATATGAAGAGTGAAGGAAAAATCAGATGGAATTCTGAGTAAGGACAGAATATCTAGATGGAGCTGTAATAGAATATTTGATCAATGAGGATCCAATTTATAACCAGAGTAGAGATCAGAATCAGCAAAGATAGTCACTACTTCAAATAGGTCAATCCATTGTTACTCTCTAACAATTGTAGCAGTGATCCAAAATCTCTTTACAAAGTAGACCTAAGAGTCTTTTGTAAATCCTCTCAGAAGGTGACATTTCTACATTGAAGTGTTTGAAGACCCCTCACAAGGCCACTCCTTACAAGGTGATTAAATCCTCTAAAAGGGTCACACCTAACAGTGTGTATTGTAACCTTTAACAAGGTTGGCTCCTAACAAGGCTCACTTCAGAAGAGTGAAAAATAGTAACTAGTTGCAATTGGTGGTTTTCCCAAATTGGGTTTCCACGTTAAATCTTGGTGTCATCTATGTACATGTTATTTGATTTATGCTTTGTGTTTTTGCACTTAATCACTAAAGGATAATCACAGTTAATATCTTAAAGTTTTCTTTGTTAACCGAGTGGTAGTAGAATATCTGCATTCACTGATAAATAGTGATAATTTTGTTTAAGACATCTAAGGGACTTGGATTTATTTATGTGGTAACTGATTCACCCCTTCCCTCTCAGTTACTCAATTCATTTCCAACAACTAGCTCGTCAAAAATTATTCCAATGTCCTTCAGCATTTGTTTCATCCAAACAATCTGTACAATTTATAGCAGCAACAACATACTCAAATTCAATAGTAGACTGAGCTATACAATCTTGCTTCTTACTTAACCATGAAACCATCCTTTTTCCAAGGAAAAATGCTCCTCCACTTGTACTCTTTTTGTTATCCACACTACCTTCCCAATCAGCATCAGTATATGCATGTAAGATAAAATCATTTTATTTGTATTACCATAACCCATACTCTGTGGTTCCTTTCAAGTTTCTAAAAGTTATTTTCATAGCAACAAGGTGTGTCTCTTTAGGATCCGCTTGATATCTTGCCACAATTCCAACTGCATTAGCAATATATGATTTGGTGTAAGTTAGATATTGTAGACCTCCAATTATTGATGTGTACTTTGTCTGAAAAACACTTTGAGTTTCATCATTTTTAATAAGTTTGTAACCAATCACCATGGGTGTCCCAACAAGTTTACAATCTTCCATTCCAAATTTCTTCAACATTTCTTTAAGATGCTTGGTCTAAGAAATAAAAATACCACTCTTGTTTTGATTAATTTGCAATCCAAGGAAAAATTTCATCTCACCAATCATTGACATTTAAAATTCATTTTCCATCTGTTTAGAGAATCTTTTACTCATTACATCATTTCCTCCAAAAATGATATCATCAACAAAAATTTCTATGACTGGAATTCCATCTTCACTAGTTCTCAAGTACAATTTGTTGTATGCATTACCTTTTCTAAAACCAAGATGAAGTAGATACATGTCCAGTCTTGCATACCAAGGTCTTGGTGCTTGTTTAAGCCCATACAAATCTTTTTTCAACTTACAAACCATGTCTTCATCTTCTGTTAAAGGAAATCCATCCAATTTCTCAATGTATACCTCTTCCTCTATATCTCCATTCAAAAATGCACATTTCACATCCATTTGATATACCTTAAAATATTTATCTGAAACATAAGAAAGAAATAATATTATTGCTTCCAACCTAGTAACAGGAGCAAATATTTCTTCAAAGCCTATGCCTTCTTGTTGTGAGTAGCCTTTAAAAACTAGTCTTTCTTTATTTCTTACCATTGTTCCTTCCTCATCCATTTTGTTTCTGAACCCCACTTAGTTGATTACAGGACATAATAACCCGGCCAAAATAACCCTGGACAAAATAATCCAGCCATAATAACCTGAGGACAAAATAACCCACGGTCATAATAACCCAATCCAAAATAACCCAGAGTCAAAATAACCCATGGACAAAATAACCCCATAAGATTATAGAGAAAGGAAAACAAAATTTATAAATTACAAGTATATTTCTAAAAAAAAAAATATTCAAATTTTCAATTAAAGTGTCAAATTATGAGCAATGCCTCTTATATAATCTAAAATATTATTATTGTCATAACCATCAACTAGTCTTTTTAGTCTTTCTTTGAGTTCA
>MU227464.1:2392141-2409597 GCA_018584345.1 Thuja plicata | reverse complement strand
TTTATACTGCAGTACCAAAGTTTTGTGGGTACCATCCCCACCCTAGTTTTACTTTCTATTTGGAAGGTTTCTGGGTTACCAATCTTTGTGTTATGTGTTATGAATGATTACATTTTCATGCTTGCAGCAGATTAGATGAATGAATGGTTAAAATTATACAAGTGTAGAAATGTTTTAAAAGTTTAAGAGTTACTGATTCACCCCTCCCCTCTCAGTAACTTGGTTAGTCTTGATTATTTCCAACACTAGCACCATTTAATATTGTTCTATTGCTTCACTCTGCTATCCCATTCGGTTGTGGTGTCCTAGGAGGAGATGTATGTTTGTATCTTACATGCTCTTCAAATTAGGTATTGAACAAATCTGAAGTAAACGCCCCACCTCTATTTGATCTCAAACATTTTATCTTTAAGCCTGATCCATAATCAACTTTTGCTTTGAATATTTTGAATTTGTCAAATTCCTTTGATTTCTCTCTTAAATATGTAATCCACATCATCCTAGAAAAGTCATAAAAAAAAAGTATAAAGTACTTTTCACCATAGTAAGATCTTGCTCTTGTAGGACCACATAGATCTATATGCACTAGATTCAACTTCTCTTTTGTTGAGTAATATTTTCTTTTAAAAATGCTTCTATTCTGCTTCCCCATTATACATTCTCCACACACAGTGTTAGATGGTTTCACAATCTTTGGTAGGTCTCTAACTGCATTATTTATACTTGCCTTCACAAAATTATCGAAGTTAACATGATAAAATCTTATATTCCATAACCAACTGTCATCAACCTTTGCAACAAAAGAAGAAGCCTTAGATGTATTTAATTCAAATATATTACCTCTGGATTTAGTACCAGATGCGATCAAGTCTCCTGAATTACTTTTGATTGAACATTTCCCATCAATTAATTTCAATTCATAGCCCTTGTCCACTAGCTATCCAACACTCAACAAATTACATGCTTAAGTCCATCAACAAGTAAATCATTGTCAGTATTGGTCTTTCCATCCAAAGATATAGATCCAACTCCAATGATAAGCTTAGGAGTATTGTCACCAAATATCACGACACCACCATCATACTTGTTTAGCTTAAAAAACTTATTTTTATCTCTAGTCATATGGTGTGAACAACCACTGTCTATGACCCATTCATATTTATTTTCAACATGAGACACTAAAGCTCTTTCTTCATTTTTAGGTTTATCATCCTTCATAGCAATAAATCCAATCTCATCATAATCAAAGGCATCATCATAGAAACACCTTATCTAGCATAATAACATTCCTTATCCTTTGAATACTTAGGTTTATAAAAATTAGATTTATTCTTTGGAACCCTTGTAGGACATATAGATGCAAAATGACCTATCTTATTGCACGAAAAAATATTTTAGAGGTAACTTTCCTTCAAACTTACCTTTACCTCTCTTTTGTCTTCTTGTGATCAGGGACACAATTTCATATAAATTTATTTCTTCTTCTTGTATGTGTTCCCATTCATCAGCATATTCACCGAGCTCTTCTCTAAAGTCACAACTGCTGGTGCTCGCAATTCCTGATAAAGTCTTTTTATTTTTATGCACACTCACCTTGAATGCTAACTCAACTTTAGGTAATGAATCTCCCAGCTCTATAGCCTCAAATGTAGTTAGTTTTCAATCAACATCTCTCTAGAAGTTCGGTGTCAAAGATATGATCTCTTCTATAGCTTGCACTTTGGTTTTGTATACAGGTGTCAGAGATCTATGAATTTTCACAGTCACTTCTTCCTCACTATAAGTGCCTCCAAAGTTCATGATGCCAATAAAAAATTCATTAATTCTCTGTGCATATGCTCTAATATTCTTATCATCTCTCATTTTCAAATTTTCTATGTTTGTCTTCCAGTTGTGCAACTTCACCTGGTTTGTAAACTTGTCTCCTTCATACAGTGCTCCCAATCTTGTCCAAATGTCATGTGCAGAATCCAAATCTTTTACCTCTATGAATTCACCTTTAGAAGGTACACTAATCAATGATTCTCTTGCGACCATGTTGTATGAGAATACCTTATTTTCATCATCAATATCCTTATCTAGTTCATCCTCAGCCTTCATCTGTACATTATTATTTTTTATCACCCAGTAGTTGATTCCCAAGTATAGCAAATGTGTTCTCATCTTGTTCTTCGAACTGTCAAAGTTTTCAGGATCAAACTTTGGACTATCCTTCCTATAGTATGCCATCTTTAGGATCACCTCAAGCTATTAAAATTTCTATCTAAGGACTAGTAGGTCTAATACCAATTGTTAGGAATAACAGTCCACCACCACAATTGAGAGGGGATGAATCAGTTGTGAGATAGATTATTAAACATTAAACTTTATAAACAAAACTTTCATCCAAATGATAACATAGTAAATGCTAGCACAATAACACAATCCTTTGTTGTTGAGGAAACTTTGTTAAAGGCAAAACCCTGGTGGGAATTAGAACCCACAAATAATTTACTAAGAGTATAGTATACATGTTAAAATATTTATCCCTGTTAGGAGCTTATTGATGCATTTTAGTACACAATCCCTATTAAAGGACAAACCCTGTTAGGATTCAGCAGTAACAGTGGGCTCACTTCCTAGGTGCACAACCTAAAGAAGATTAAAGCCACCCTCAGGGACTTATTGTATGAAATACAAGTGTATATAGGAAAAATACAATCGAATGAACTGTCTGATAGAAACTTTCTTTTCTTGCTCAGTTCCAATGAAGTAACATAAATAGAACCTCTTCTCTACATCCAGCAGACAAACAAGCTCATGTTAGTAATAACTAAGAGGGGGGGTGAATCAGTGGCCTCAAAAATTTATCCTTTAATCACTAACCACCAATCAAATAAACCTTAGATTATTAATTCCCTACAAGATGGATGCCATGAAATACTTATAATGATTAACTGTCTGTCGGTTTTCCTTGTCTATCCTTATTCTCTTTGATTACCGATATGTAGTATAACTATTTACCGAAATACAGTAAATAAGAAGAGTATACCGATATATCCAGAAATGCATATGTGAAATGTAAAATAATAAAGTAATAAACCATACACACATAACACTTAGATTTTTAATGTGGAAACCTTGTTGAGGGAAAAAACCACTGGGACCGGTACCCCAAATTTTCAATCTTCTGAAGTGAGCCCTGTTAAGAGCCAACCCTGTTAAAGGTTACAAACACACTATTAGGTGTGACCTTGTTAGAGGATTTTATACATATAGGTTGTCACTTAGTATCGGGCAACTTAGTTTGATACCATCCTTGAATCAGCCTCTTTCTTAGATTGTCAATAGGCTTTAAGAAAATCTAGTGCTACTTTCATGAATCAACCTTTTTGGCACTCCTTAGGATGTACCTCAATATATAGAAGAATGTTAAGTCCTACTCTGTTAAGAGACTTGATGCTTCAATGGTTAAACTTAAAAAAAATGGCATGTTTCTAATGCAACTTGAATTGCAGATTTTCAGATCTATTTAAGTACATTACCTCTCTGATCAATATATCATTTCAATTCTTTGTGCTCCACACTTTTTGTTCTGTGATGCTATGCTCACTGTTTGTCAGTGTCTGTAGAATTCCTTAGCTCTTCCTTCATCTTGATTGATCAGTACTGCACATGAAGTTATCCTTCATCAGTTTATCTTTAGCATCTTCTTTTCATTCACTCCCCTTAATCCCTTTTTTGAGAATGTCAAATGAAAATGAATAATGCTTGTCTCTTATATATACATGATATTCCTTAATTCTTGATTCTTGATTCTTGATTCTTGATTCTTGATTCTTGGTTCTTGATTCTTGATTCTTGGCATGAAAAACAATCTAGCCAATCTGATTTAAAGCATAAATCTTGATTTATCTCGTAGTTATCTTCTTGCCAACTGTACAAATCTTCTTTAAATCAATCACTTAACTTTGGTCAAATAAAAAAATGAAAACAACCAGTTAAGTCTATCTTTAGCTCTTGCCAGCTAGATATTTTGTCATTTTTTGAACTCTCTGTTCCGTCGGTCAACTCTTCAGTTAGTTAATAGTTAAAACTGCCAGTTCCATCAGTGTGACTTCAGTCAGCTTCGGGATCTCCGTCCATCAGGCATCATTAGATTTTACTTGTCGAGTAATTTTGTTTTCAGCTCGTCGGGCATCCTGTGATTTTTCTTCGTCGGGCAACACTGCCTTCTACTCGTCAAGTACCATTGTGAATTTTCTTCTTGGGCTTTACCAATAGTGTGCACTCCATTGGTGTTGTCTGTCACTTAGTGAATACTTGACTTTTATGCATTGATGGAAGCATAAACTTTGTTCCATTGATTCTCTGAAGTATTTTCCATTATGTAGATGACCATACAGACTATATCAAGTTGACATCAATGACAATACAAATCATTAACTGATTTAATGCTTTGCATTATCTTCAACTTAATATTATCAAACATTTAAACAGTTATATGTTATTTATCTCTCCCTTTGGCATTGATGGCAACAAAACTTATATTATCACACTATACTATTTCTAATACAATATGAAATACAATTGTAGAGATTCATCAAATACCAATCTTTGTTTTTTAATCGATAAATGTCTAAACTTTGGTAAGCTTTGTTTTAGCTTAGATTTGATTCTTGCAGCTTTCTATTTTCTCATGTGTTGAGTCTCCTCTTGTGTCAATTTTTGCTTTGATGTCTTGTCCTCTTTTCAGCAACTTTCTCTTGATGTGATCTTTCATACAATTTTCTCTCCCTTAGGATATAATCTCTCCTTGTTGGAGTGATCTGATAATGGATAATCTCTCTTTCTTTTCTCAGAAGAATGTGATAATATGGATAATCTCTCTCCCTTTGACAACAATACCAATCAAATATTTAAATAGTGTCTATTGTCAATTGTTTTAAATATCTAACATTCATGTCAAGTAATCATTCTCCTCTTATTCGTAATATATTTCTTTAATTTCCCTTATCCATCAGCAATACAACATTATGCTCTTGTGCTTGGTTCTGATATATACCTTTCTGTATATAAAAGTAGCTTTGAAGTTCTTCTCTTTGCTTGCATCAACATTTCTAATATTTTGATAATATATAGGCTAATGTAGCCTTCAGTCTTTTACTGACTGGTAGACAAGGGTTTGACCCCTAGTCTCTTTCTCAGGTACTCAAATGTATCTTTGGGCAATGGCTTGGTGAAGATATCAACCAACTGTTCTTTTGATTGCACATACTCAAGTGTCACTTCTTTTTCTTGAACTTGTTCTCTCATATAATGATACTTGATTGCAATGTGTTTAGTCTTTGCATGCATGACTGGATTTTTGGAAACGTTTATTACACTGGTGTTATCGCAATAGATAACCACTGGTTCTAAGATTTTCATATGCATGCCTTCTAGCAATTGTTTGATCCATGCAATATTTGAGCAATTTGCAGCATCATCAACATACTCTACTTCTACAGTAGATTGAGAGATGCATCCTTGCTTCTTACTGATCCATGTGACAAGTCTATCACCCATAAAGAATGCTCCTCCAGTTGTGCTCTTTCAGTCATCAATATTTCTAGCCCAATCAGCATCAGTAAACACCTTCAGTTCAAATTTTCCTTCTCTTCTATACCATAATCCTAATTCCTCAGTATTCTTCAGATATCTTAGGATTATTTTCACAGTAGTCATAAGTGATTCCCTGGGGTTAGCAAAAAATCTAGCAACAATTCCTACTGCATGTGCAATATCTAGTCTAGTGTGTACAACATACATGAGTTTTCCAATCATTGATTTGTACAAAGTCTGATTTACCTAAGTTGTCTTGTCCTCCTTTGTCAACTTACTTCCAGCAGCCATCGGTGTTCCAACTGGTTTGGATTCTTCCATCTTGAATATTTTCAGGACCTCTTTGATGTACTTGGATTGTGTAATGAAAATACCTTCACTTTGTTGAATGATCTATAGACCAAGAAAGAACTTGATCTCTCAAAACATAGACATCTCTAATTCTTTGCTCATCTCATCAGCAAATGATTTGCATAGCATATTATTGCCTCCAAATATGATGTCATCAACAAATATTTCAGCAATCAAAGTGTTAGCATCAGTATCTTCTTTTAAATAAAGATTGTTGTTTTCACTAGTCCTTATGAATCAAATACTTATTAAATAGGAATGAAGTCATTCATACAAGGCTCTTGGAGCTTGTTTTAATCCATACAAGGCTTTATGAATTCTACATACCATGTTCCTCTTTTCTGGATCTACAAACCCTTCTGGTTGATCAATGTATACCTCTTCTTCAAGTATTCCATTTAGGAATGTTGAGTTGGCATCCATTTGATATACTTTGAATCATTTGTATGCAGCATAAGCAAGTAGTATTCTCACTCTTTCTAGCCTAGCAATGGGTGCAAAGGTCTCTCCATAGTCTATACCTTCCTCTTGTGCATACCCTTTGCATACTAGTCTTGCTTTGTTCTTTGTGACTTCTCCATTCTCATTCATCTTATTCCTGAATATCCATTTTGTACCGATGACATTCTTGTCATCTGGTCTTGGCACAAGTGACCATGTTTTTTTCTTCTCAATCTACTCAATCTCATTATTCATAGCACTAAACATTCCTCATTATCTTGTGCAGCATTGACAAATTTTGGCTCAAACTCACAAATTAAACAACTTGAGTTTAAAGACTTACTTCTTGTTCTTGTACTAGCTTTCTTATCTCCTATGATCTAGACCTCTAGATGGTTTTTCCTTGCATATCTTGCCAGTACAGGTACAGTCCTTTGTCTATTAGCTTGATCATTATTTTGATCTCCATTTTGTTCTTCATCACCTTGCATATTTTCTTGATCATTACCCTGACCGTCGATATTTGCAACCTGATGTTCTGGAGCAGTGATTTGAAGCTCAGGTGCTCTACATTTTTGGTTGGGTAGAGTGTCAAGTTCCTCATTGTAAGTGAATTTATTGTAGTCCTCTAGCTCTTTAGTGCTTTCTTGTTCATTTTTCTCTGCAAATTCATCTATCTTTACATTTTCACTTTCAATAATTTTGTTAGAGGCTTTGTTTAGATATTTGTAAGCCTTTCTCTTCATAGAATACCCTAAAAAAATTCCTTCATCACTCTTGGCATCAATTTTTCCATTTCTATCATCTTTTAAGATATAACATTGACTGCCAAAAATTTTGAAATGACTCTCATTGGGTGTGTATCCATACCATAGCTCATAAGGTGTCTTCTTGGTGTCTTTCTTTAGTTGTACTCTATTTAGGGTGTAAATAGCAGTGCTGACAGCTTCTCTCCAGAATATTTGGGTGAATCATTTTTCTATCATTAGTGTTCTAGCAATCCCATTTTGTTGTGGTGTTCTTGGTGCAAAAATCTGTCTTTTTATACCATGCTCATTACAAAAGTTAGTGAATTCATCTGATATAAACTCACCTCCTCTATCTGATCTTAAACATTTTAGATCCTTACCACTTTGTTTCTCTACGAAAGCTTTATACCATTTAAACATCTTGAATGCTTCAGATTTATCTTTTAGAAACATGACTGTCATCATTCTAGAGTAATCATCAACAAAGAGAATAAAATATCTATCTCCATAGTAACTCTTTATCCTCATAGGTCCACATAGATCAGTATGGACTAATTCTATAATTGCATCAAATGTATGAACTTTTCTTTTGAAACTAGACTTTGTCATTTTACCTTTTTGACAGTTTTTACACATGATGTTGTTAGGCTTGGTCATTGTCGGTAAGCCTCTGACATTTTTCTTTTTGCTAATTTTAATCATGTTGTCAAAATTCACATGACACAATATTTTGTGCCACAACCATATGTCCTCGTTCATAGCAATCAAACAAGTGGAGTTAGTATCATTCAGATAGAATAAGTTACCTTTTGTCTGCTCACCGGTACCAATCAAATTTCTAGATTTGTTGAAAATATTTGCCTTCTTATTTTCAAATGCTACTTTGTGACCTGGATTATTTAGCTGAGAGACACTTAATAGGTTATAATTCAATCCATTTACCCAATAAGCATTTCCACATTTTATCTGGTTATTCAACATTATTGTTCCTCTACCTTCAACTGGACAAGGTGTGTCATTTCCCATTCTTACTGATCCTCCTTTGTAGTATTCAAAAGTCTCAAACTTTTTCTTATCACCGGTCATATGATGAGTGCAACCACTATCTATGATCCAAACATCATTTTTACTAATTTTAAATATGAGAGTTATTTCTACATACCTTTCTTCATCATCATCTGAATCATCCTTTACAACCACAAACACCATCTCAATATCTTCATCAGATTCGGTGTCAGTATCATCATCCTTGCATTTTGCTAGGTAGCTGACCTTCTTTCCTTTGTCCTTGTAGTCTCAGGTATCTCTTCTTTCTGATTGTCGGTAGCTTCTGTAATCACCTCTGTCAGACTTTTTCTCAAAAGATCTATCATTACTTCTATCATCTTTTCTTTTCTTAGTATATCTTGCAGCAAAGAGTCCAATCTCTTTGCAATTAAATAAACAAGTGGTAATTTACCTTTTCCTCTTTGCATTCTTCGAAAGGGGAAAAGGGTCTAGCGATAGGCGAAAATGAATGAAGGAAGATAGATATGAAGGCTAAACATGAAAGGAATAAAATCAAGATCATTGTAAGATAGCTCACAAGATAGCCCAAATGTTCGTGTATAGATCAACATTGTCAAGATCAAAGAGAGAATACGAAATGGATGAAAGATGTAGAAGAACTACGCATGATGCCTGATTGTCAATTTTTCATCATGGTACCTATCCAAGGCACCACAAGGGAGTGGTTTTCACCATAGGATGAAATTATTTATCTTTAATTTTTGAAATTTTTTTTTTATTTTTTTTTATTTTTTATTTTATTTTTGGCGCCCACTGTGGTTTCCTTCATCTTTTTTGTGGACTTTTAATCGACAGTGGTCATGTTTTGATCTTCATTTCCTTATCTTCTTTCGTGATATCAATCAAAATTTTCTATCTTAAATAGTTGATTGATTTTGGGGCATTCTCTTTCTTCTTCTCTTTCTTAAGGCAACTTCTTTTTTTTCTCTCCATTTCTTTCCACCCCTTCCAAACTTCTATCTTCCATTCGCTTTTATCCCACTTCTTTTCTTCTAATTCAACCTTGGGGAATAATATTTCATGCTTAATGATCTACCTTGGTTTTGTGATCTTTATATCCTTCATCTTACATCAAGAACCTTATCTTTAGTTCAATTTGATCAAAATTTATCAATTTGATATTTCTCCTCTATCTCATTTCAATTTTGATCATGAGGGGGCAGTAACTATCAAACTTCAATCTTTGATTCAGCTTTATCAATTATATCAGTCTTGCTTGAGATTCTTATCATTGACATGTCAATTACTTATTTTGGTGTTGACTTTGTCTTTTTCAATTATGCTTATTTCTGTCCTAATGTGTTCCCGAATTGACCACATGTCTAGGTTGTTTTGTGATCCCAAGTCGACCTCACACTTCAACGGCATCCTTTGACTACATGTGTTCCCAAGTCGACCACACATTAGTCAAAGAGGGGCAAATGTATGCACCCTAAAATGGTCGCCTAGACTATGGGCCCCATTTATCATTTTATCAATTTATAAATTTCCTGAATCAATGCTTTGCAACATTTTTAATTCAAATCAGTTTCCTTGATCAAATTGTAATTAATTCAATTATTCAATTATTTCAATATTTCCTAAGGTTTGATCATTTTTATCTAATTAAAAGATTTAATTTTCCTTTTAATTAAATAAAATTTATCTTACTTAATTAAAAGATTTAATCTCCCTTTTTATTAAATAAAATTCATCTTATTTAATTAAATTAAATTTCTCCCTTTTAATTAAATAAAATTTCTCTTATTTAATTAAATTAAATTCCTCCCATTTAATTAAATAAAATTCTTCTAATATATTTTATTATAAAGAAAACCTCTCTTTTAATTAAATAAATAAAAATCCCCACTTAAAGCACTTTATTTGATGAAAAAGAAAATAAATTAAATAAAAATCCCTTTTTCATCACATCTTCCTAAGTGGTAGGTTTTTGTCTCTTAATCTCAACCATTGATTATTTCTTTTTGCCTCTTAATCTCAATCGTTCAGTTTTCTTTATAAGGAAATCTCTCCTTCTCATTTGGGTCATCATCAATCATGAATCATTCATATATTAGGCTTTCATAGTATTGTTATGCTGCAGGTTTGGAGAGGAATTTTTGGAGGAGAATTTGAGCACTCAAGCTTGGATATTGAAACTTCTCTCTTCTTGTCTTCTTCTTCTTGCATTCATGGCTACTCATGTAGATTAGATTCATGTTTATTTTCATAGATTAAACTTGCATTTGTATTTCCTTTCATAGATTAATCATGCATTGTTATCATTTAGATTAATTTTCCTTTTATGCATTGTGATCATAGAGAATAGATTTCATTTTCATGGTGTACTTGCATAGGCACTAACCAGGTCAAGTTGAGGGCATCCATTTCAAACCTTTGCACTCCATGACTAGAGAGCTATGGATCGATATTTGAGGCCTCATTCTTGAGCAACCTTGGATGGAATGATTCATAGAAGTGTGTCAATATTTTAGCACACAACCATAAGTGCTTCAATTTCATCAAGATCATCTTCTTCATTTTCACTATCACTATCTTTTCTTATAGTGTCTCTGTGACTTGATTTACTTATTCTCATAGAAGTTTTGAATGCAGACTCTATGTTTGAGAAGACACTATTATCGAAGTTATTCATTTCAAATGAAATCAGTCTTCCAATTAAACTGTCTAAAGTAACATTTCTATTTGCTACAGCTCTCATTTCTTGAATGGCAGATACTCTAATAGCATAGGTAGGAAGTAAGGTTCTTAGAATTTTACTTACCACTATATCTTCCTCTAGTACACCTCCAACTCCTCGAATAGCATTGACAACCTCTTTAATTCTTGTGCTTTATTGAGTGATGTTTTCTCCTTCTTTCATTTTGAAATCATCAAACTTTCCTCTAAGGATTTCTTCCTTGGCTCTCAAAACATTTTTTTCACCACCATGTACACACTTCAATTTGTCCCACATCTGCTTTTCAGATTTGCATTCTTTGACATCTTCAAATTTAGCATCAGAGAGTGAGGAAGCAAGTTCTATCATCATGCCATTATGCTCATGCTTCTCTCTTATTTGTTCAAATGTTGGTGCTCCTGTGGGAAACACATATTCAGTTTCAAGGAATTGAGTAACATCATTACCAATACCTAATAGGTGGAGTCTTATTTTGCTAAATGCCATGAAGCAAAATTATCTTTGTTCAACTTGGGCACATCTCGTCTGTTCATCTTGTGATCTTTGATGTAGGTCTTGAAGCCTTCCTTCTAAGCACACAAGCTCTGATACAAATTGTTAGTAATAACTGAGAGGGGGGGTGAATCAGTGGCCTCAAAAATTTATCCTTTAATCACTAACCACCAATCAAATAAACCTCAGATTACTAAGTCCCTACAAGATGCATGCCATGAAATACTTATAATGATTAACTGTCTGTCAGTTTTCCTTGTCTATCCTTATTCTCTTTGGTTACCGATATGCAGTATAATAAATAAGTAGAGTATACCGATATATCCAAAAATGCATATGTGAAATGTAAAATAGTAAAGTAATAAACCATACACACATAACACTTGGATTTTTAACGTGGAAACCCTATTGAGGGAAAAAACCACTGGGACCGATACCCCAAATTTTCACTCTTCTGAAGTGAGCCCTATTAAGAGTCAACCATGTTAAAGGTTACAAACACACTGTTAGGTGTGACCTTGTTAGAGGATTTTATACATATAGGTTGTCACTTAGTATCGGGCAACTTAGTTTGCTACCATCCTTGAATCAGCCTCTTTCTTAGACTATCAATAGGCTTTAGGAAAATCTAGTGCTACTTTCATAAATCAACCTTTTTGGCACTCCTTCGGATGTACCTCAATATATAGAAGACTATTAAGTCCTACTCTATTAAGAGATTTGATGCTTCAATGGTTAAACTGAAACAAAATGACCTGTTTCTAATGCAACTTGAATTGCATATTTTCAGATCTATTTAAGTACATTACCTCTCTGATCAATATATCAATTCAATTATTTGTGCTCCACACTTTCTGCTCTGTGATGTTGTGCTCACTTTTTTTTGGTGTCTACAGAATTCCTTAGCTCTTCCTTCAGCTTGATTGATCAGTATTGCATGAAGTTATCCTTCATCAGTTTCTCTTTAGCATTTTCTTTTCATTCACTCTCCTTAATCCCTTTTCCATGAATGTCAAATGAAAATGAATAATGCTTGTCTCTTATATAGACATGATATTCCTTAACTCTTGATTCTTGATTCTTGGCGTGAAAAAAAATCCATCCATTCTGATTTAAAGCATAAATCCTGATTTATCTTGTAGTTATCTTCTTTCCAACTATACAAATCTTCTTTAAATCAATCACTTAACCCTGCTCGAATAAAACAATGAAAACAACCAATTAAGTCTATCTTTAGCTCTTCCCAGCTAGATATTTTGTGGTTTTCTGAACTCTCTATTCCTTCAGTCAACTCTTTAGTTAGTCATCGGTTACAACTTCTAGTTCCGTTGGTGTGACTTCAGTTAGCTTCAGGATCTCCGTCTATCAGGTATCATTAGATTTTACTTGTCAAGCAATTTTGATTTCAGCTCTTCGAGCATCCTGTGATTTTTCTTCGTCAGGCAACCCTGTCTTCTACTCATCGGGTATCACTATGACTTTTCTAGTTGGGCTTTACCGATGGTGTGCACTCTATTGGTGTTGTCTGTCACTTAGTAAATACTTGACTTTTATGCATTGCTGGAAACATAACCTTTGTTCCATTGATTCTCTGAAGTGTTTGGCATTATGTACATGACCATAAAGACTATATCAAGTTGACATCAATGAAAATACAAACCATTAACTGATTTAATGCCTTGCATTATCTTCAACTTAATATTATCAAATATTTAATCAGTTATATGTTATCATCTCACAGCTTCCATACTTCATTGTCTCTATCTTCAATCACATTCACCTCTTACATACACCACACTCTTTTCAAAAGAAAAGATCTCTCATATAACCCTATCACAATAATTGATTAGGTCGGCCAATTAGGATTTCCTAATATACAAATAATTATTTAACCCTTTGCTAAGATACACACAGTACCTATAACATGCAACTATCAATTACAATTCATTAGATATAATCCAAGATCCGTAATCCACACTTGCAATCCATAATACATGCTACATCTCTAAAGTCAACCCCAAATAGGTCTCCTCCAGAACACACATCATAGATGACATCACGAATAGTCATATGACTTGTGAACCATAAGAAACATTCCTTAATATGTCTTATGCTATCCCTTAATCTCACATAACCTGAATCCACATCGCTCGTAAGTTATACTCAAAAAATAGAGACTAACCTTGTCAAAGATCACTGTCACCGTCTAGTACCCAGTCTTCACTAAAAATTATGTAACACATCTAATAGACACTATTAATCCATGTGACCTTAGGAATAAGATCAAAACACATCTTTGTACGCATCACCATCTTCGCTCGTTCTAAATCAACCATACAGTACCCATACACTTATGTCAGTCATCAAGCAATAGTAATAACCAATTTGTTTTGCCTCCATAGAAACATATGTTGACATTAGTGGTAAAACATGAATGCCAAAAATATCATTAGGAACCAATTCCAACACAAAGGCCACATTCCCAATGGAAAGTAAGTTGTGTGATGTGCAAGAAAGATGTACTTGTAACATAGTAAATGAAAGTGTTTTGAAGTGTCATTTTAAAAACATGCTTCGTGGTAGAAGGAAGCATTGTGTTGGTTCCCAAATGAATAGATTGAGAAATCCTCAGACTATTCCAAATTCCTTCTACAGAATTCTCATATGATCTGGCCAATGAATGGGATTAACTAATTTATGGTTGAATTCCCCTACACTTCATATTCTGTATGACCTAAGCAGGTAGACCTATTCTCCTATTGTATCTCCAATTACAATCTTTTTATAGCAGATTAACTGTGATCCTTCTTTTACTTCTAATCTTTATCCCACAGTGGCATATGCTTGTGATACAATGACTAGTTTTCTTATCACTTGATTACTCTTATCTACTTTCTCTCCCGCTGATACTTTATTCCTTCTATTTAGCTGATTCTACTTATTCTACCTCTATGTTATTCTATCTGCTCCTACTAAATGTAAACTTGGTGTTGTTAAAGATTTATGTTTTTTATAGATCAAGACCAGTCCCTTATCCTTATTGGGTGCAGAGTCACCTCTCTTCAAACCCTCATGTACAACTTTGTGAGATAATATTTTATCCTTGAAATAAACTATCAACCATTCAATCCTATCAATGCAAGATGATCAAGTACACAACATACCAATCAGGCTAATTAATATTAAATTCTCTTTCAGAAATCCAATCAAACAAGAAACATAAGGACAACACTTCACAAATGCCTCTTGATATTCAAATCAGTGTGAAGGAAAAATAACCTCTTTGCACAATTTTTAAAAATGGAAATTAATTATTCAAATCAATAATCACAAAGGACCAATTTGATACGAAAACAATTTCATACCACAATTGCAGAAAATAAAACTGAGTCTTTGTATTGCTTTGAAAATATGTATTACATCTTGTATGTATTGTAAAATCTGAATTATTGCCTCTCTTCACATTTTACACCACACATATATATATGTGGCTGAATGGTTTTCACACCACTTTAGGGTGAAAAGACACCACCCTATTAATTTTTTTTTTTTAAATAATCAACTAATTAAAGAATAACTACCTATCATTCAGATTTGGGTTTTGTACGAAACCCAAAACACCTCATGAAAAGATAAGATTTTAGCCAGAGCTAGGAAATCAAATTGTCTGAACTGAGTATTTTTTGGAGTTTTAAATGTCGATCATTTTCATCCTCTAGAAACATCATTTGTGAAGCATGTCGAAATTACAATGTTTCTGAAGCATATTTTCTTAGGGATTTTCTTCTGATAGAATTCTTTCTGATTTACAAACCTTAGAGAAATTGTATCAATATATCTTGTGTCATTTGAATTCCATTATACTTTATCTCCATGATTCTATTTGATTGACTTTTCTTCCTTCTCAACAAATCCTCAAAGCTTGATCATCACTTGTATTTTTTTAATTCATGCATTGGCTCTTTTAATTTCGAGCTCATAAGAATTAAATTCCCATCGCACTTCAACATGTTTGTACTGTCAGCTTGGCAAAATGATGACCAACTTATTTTTGTACATCCTTCGCTAGTTCACAAGTGTCCTTTATTTATATCCATGAAATAAAAACCATTTTGCTAATTCGCAAGTTGTAAATATGCTCTTTGCGAAATATTATTGGGTTTGCTATTTCGCAACCCCTTCTTATAAAATTTTGTGAAATGGCGATGAATTCACTATTTCGCAACCTTTATTTTTTTTTATTTGCGAAATAGCGATGAATTCGCTATTTCACAACCTTTGTTTACTGCATGTGCAAAATAGAGAAAAATTCATGAAAAGGGTATATTTTTTAGTTTGTGTGATTTATGGAGCATTTTGAATATTATATTAGTGTTCATGGGGCTTTGCAAATGGATATATGAGTACCTTTTCATGAGCAAAATCAAAAGGAGTATTTGATTTGGTGAGGAAGAGTTGATGTAGTGAAATATGTACTCATGAGAATGACCTATTTGGAGGGATTTATGAGATGTAGTGTAAAGGGCTTAGTACTCCAGGAACATGTCAAATTTTCCTCTGCAAGGATAAAAATGAATGTACACCTCTATTTATAAGTGGCTAATATGAATTCATGAGAAATTTACTTGTTGAGCATAGGATTTAAGAGGTCATTTTTAGGGTTGTCTTCTTATCTATAACTCTACAAGTCATTGAATAAAGTTGGAGTTGCAATGTAAGATCCAGGAGTATCCAACTACAATACAGAAAAGATTCAAGTAAATTAGAAATTTTATGTTGATAAAGCCGACATTGATAAAGCTTATAAAAAAATCACATATTTAGATCTTGAATTGAAAAAATAACAATAGATATCTAATAAAGAATCAATACACATACACACCTTCATAGGTAAACAACTATTATTATTATTATTATTATTATTATTATTATTATTATTATAATATATATATATAGTCTTTATCTCAATAGGGCATTTTGTTATATATTAGGCCTCTCTAATAAATACCAAGTACAATGTAACTATAAATAACTCTCTCGTCTTCTCTCTTCTAGCATATCATTCCTGCAGGCCTGGAATTCGACCGTCACCCATACCTGTCATATGAGTTTTTTAATGATGGTTTGGTCTTTTTATTTTTTTCATTTTACATTTTAACAAAAATATTGATTGTCAATTTTCTTTTAATTTATAAATTATCTAATACATTCTTTTTAAATTTAATATTTTATCAATTTAATTAGTAATACATATATTAAACATAATAAATATAGATACCAAGAATGCAAATTTAGAAAATAAGTATAAAGTAGTAATATTTGCAAAAGTAACAATTACTAAGTAAGTTTCTAAATTCATATGTTTTTTTTTTTGAAAAAGATTCTAAATCAATAATAATATGCTATAAATTAGAAACTTTGAAAAAAGTGATCTAAGGGAATTTTTGTTTTTTCTCGTGAGGAGGGATTTCAATTTTATTACGGAAAGGGGATAAGAATGATAAGATGGTTGCAGTTTCAAAAAAATTGAAGAAACAAGCCAGAGAACGAGGTTGCTCTGTGCCTGATTCCGCCAGAGAACGAGGTTGCTTTGTCCCTGATTTCGCCAAGCAGGGAGTGTTGATGGATCAATCACAGGAATCTAAGAAATCTATGGATTGTGATGGTACCAATCCTACTACGGTAGCTGCGACTCTGCCAAATATCACGGATAAGCAATCAAGTGAGAATCTTGGGGCTGGAATTTCTTCTACGCTGGTGGTTACAGATGGTTCTTCTTCGCACATGCATGGCTCTTCTCAGCACATGCATGGCCCTTCTCCACACATGCATGGTTCTCTTCCAAACATGCATGCAATGGGATCTGACTCTTTTTTTGTGGGGGAGAGCTCCAGGCTTAAAAAATTTAACGGTTGTCTTCCACGAAGCCTTGATCGCCCAGTTTTGGTTATTTCTCCAGAGGCAGTTTTGGAGGACATTGAATACTGGACTAAGCACACTTTGATATGTAAGTTTCTTGGTATTAGGATTTCCTTATCAGCTCTTGAGGCATGGATTCGTCGTTCATGGCAAGTGGAGGGTGATATGGAAAT
>MU227464.1:2314992-2350478 GCA_018584345.1 Thuja plicata | reverse complement strand
TTGCATCTTTTTTCTTGTTTTCTTCTAGTAAATCTTTATCAACTTGTGAAAGTGCCTGATATGCCTGCTGATTTGCTGGTTCAGGAAACCCATTTTCAACAAAATTCCAAATACCTTGAGAGAAAAACAGTGTTTTTATTTTTATGCTCCAATATTCATAATTTTTGCCATAAAAAATTGGAATCTAGGGTTGGGAAATACTTCTACTAGTTCCAGCCATGATTCTTCAAAATGAAATTTTCCTTTGAAGCAAAACCCTTTTTTCTATTTTCTTCAATCTTGCCCTTTTCAATGAACTGGGTTTATGACTTTGATACTTTGAAAACTCTTTGAAATTTCTGCTAAATCAACTTCATCTTCAACCTTCTCTTTAACCTCCAGTAGAACCCTTCTCTTCAACCTGCTCTGATACCAATTTGTTGAAAACAGAGGAAAAAACATAACAAAGAAATACCATAGAAGACCAAGCAAAATAAAAAAAGAACATATTTTTATATTATGCCTGCAATCATAATATTGTTTACATGAAAAGCATTTCATAGAGTTGTCTTTGCTCTATCTTCCCAAAACAAAGACTTCACATCTTCTCACATAAAAACAAAGTATTTTTCTTTACAAATCTGAACTGCTAAGAAAAGAAGAAGTTTCCAGAAAAAACTACAATGAAGTCTAGATGCATCGAAGAAGAGAAAGGAAGAAGATAGAAGGAAGAAAGAGTAAATGTGGTGGGTGAAGTAGCTGCATTAAATGACAGGGGAGATTAGAAGAGTGACTAGCTAGAGGTCCACGTCAGTCACATCCGCCAACACCCTCGCCCATACTCACTCCATCAAAAAATCTGGCAACGCAATCATTCATTACAACGTCACCGTTTATCATTATTGATTATGCTCCAGCATTGTTTGCCCTAATTTTCATTCTTGTTTGATTTATGTTAATTTTTTAGGATAGCGGCAAATGTAATAACATTCTATGTTGTATGTATTTTTCAAATGAACAATATCTCTTTCATTTATATTGGGATAGGAGAGACATGTGGGACATGTATTCATTATTATTTATAAGAAAGGACATGCCTCTTTATAATGTTTCATCAATCAATTATTAATTTAGAATAATTTAATAATTTAATATTAAATTTTATACGATTAATAATAATATAACATATATATTATATTATCATTAATCAACATATATTATATGTATTCTAATGATAATACGACTGAAGCTACAAAAATTAACACTCCCTCTTAGCTAGGGATGATAATCAAACAAAATGTGTAGTGGTCTCCCGTGTCAACACTTATGACCCTTACCATAGCTACACAAAACATCAACACTCCCTCTTAGTTAGGGAAGATAAAATTCATCAAAATATAATTCACAAAAGATCCATTACTTTTAAGAGAGAAGATATCACCTATCGTGATATCAAGAGATATGGTCTGACCAAGAATATCAAGTCTCATGATATTCACCATAACTTAAAAAATATTTTAGATATCACCTCAATATGATATCAGAAATATGGTCTGACCAAGAATATCAAGTCTCATGATATTCACCATAACTCAAAAGTATTTTAGATATCACCTCAATATGATATCAAAGATATGGTCTGACCAAGAATATCAAGTCTCATGATATTCACCATAACTCATAGATTTATAAATATCATCTCATGATATTGGGAGTATTTGTCATAGAATATCAAGTTGCATGATATTCTCCAAATGATCAGAGGAATGGCCTACCACATCAAGTGACATGATGTCCACCAAGTACTAAACATTTTACAAAGATATCATCTCATGATATTGGGAGCATTGGCCTGCAGAATATCAAGTTGCATGATATTCACCAAGTGCTTAGAGTAGTGACCTACCAACATCAAGTCAAATGATGTCCACCAAGTACTAAAAATTTTACAAAGATATCATCTCATGATATCGGGAGCATTGGCCTACAGAATATCAAGTTGCATTATATTCACCAAGTGCTCAGAGTAGTGACCTACCAACATCAAGTCACATGATATCCACCAAGTACTCAAAAGTTTACAAAGATATCATCTCATGATATCGGGAGCATTGGCCTACAAAATATCAAGTCGCATGATATTCACTAAGTGCTCAGAGTAATGTCCTACCAACATCAAGTCACATGATGTCCACCAAGTACTCAAAATTTTACAAAGATATCATCTCACGACTCAGGAGCATTGGCCTACAGAATATCAAGTTGCATGATATTCACCAAGTGCTGAGAGTAATGGCTTACCAACATCAAGTCACATTATTTCCACCAAGTACTCAAAATATGTCCATAGGTAATGTGCACTTACCATAGGAACATTCATATCATCTATCATGATCTGTTTCAGCCATCATAAGATGTCTATCATGATAGAAGATCAATTTATTGTAAGATCGTCACCTTTCAATAACTTTAACAAATATAAGTGATAATCATTTGGAATTTGTCAATTTATCATGATTTATACAGGGGGTAGGCCCATTAAAAAATATGGAGTCACACACATGACATCCATCATGCCTCAGCGCAGAGGGTGAAAACCAGGGATTTCACCTCGAACTTCTCTCATAGAGAAGAACTCATTGAGAAGATATCAATCTGTTGATTATCCAAGATTGCTTAAGATGAATAGTCAGACTCCCTCTGAGTCTGATATCAATATTTTAGCTCCTCATCCAATTTTACCTCTGAATCTAGTTAGACTCCCTCTAAATCTAATCTTCTTTTTCCTACAAGAGCATCTCCAGAAAATTTCAAGACAAATAGCTCTTATAGTATGTAGAGAAATACAGATGAGAGAGAGACTATAATGAGTAGATAAATTTAATATTCAAAGCTAATAAATAGTTATCTACTGTAAAGGAAGAAAAATGATGTTTTTCGTGTTTCTTTAGGGTTTGATTGTGTATTTCCCTAACCTTTACATTTAAATTGTGTTTGTATTGAAATGTGTATTGTAATTGTGATTAGGGAGAAGATAAGATGCTCCTTTTCTATCCTCAAATGCACAAATGGAAGATCCAAGTTGATCAACCCAAAAGAACGGTTAATGCACAAATGAATCAACTATTCAGAAAGAGAACAAAGAAGGGGATCTTAAATTCTATTAATTGATTAAATGAATATGTTTAATTAAAGTAATTGAAAAGGATAGGAAGAAGAACCAACCTTACAAAATTGCAGATCAAAGAATGTTGTTTTCTGAGGTCTGTAGCCTATTTCTGGAAAAGCTGATAGATGATCCCGAACTGGAACGCAGAGATGAACAAAACCCAGAAATATTTTCCTGACTTGATGTCATCTTATGAAAAAGGTTGAGCTTGACCCACAAATGTCAACCCTGACCCAATAATGTCGACCCTGACCTACACAGGTCTGACAGAGAATCTGTTCGCGCTGTCTGAAAGAAAGCTGAAAAGGGTATCCAAATCTGTGTACAAATACATAGTCCCAAACCTATACCTACAAGAAAAAGAGGATTTTTTGTTGTGGGGGAGGGGTTTTCCTTAGTCAAACCCTGATTTAGGAATTAACCTTGAAATCAATAAAGTATAGAATGCTAGCAAGTAGTAGAATTGAGTCTAATAATGAAGCTATGATATTCAATAGATATGCCAATGTAATTCAAATGTAGACAAATTTCTAAATATGAAAGCATGGACTTTAGAAACCATAAACCTCCATGATTTTATGCTTGGAATCCACCTTGAAGAGATTATGAAATATTCTTGAGGATGCACAAAGGATCTTGAAGGAAGATCACACCATCATGATGGCTAGATCTAGGGTTTGAGTGATGAATCTTGAATGCTTGAACCAAATCCCTTCAAAGGATTGAAAGCTTGAATCCTTGATCTTCAATGGAGAAATTGAATGCTTTAGAGGAAGACTTGAACACCTTGAGAGCTTGAAAACATGTAGAATAATGGATGCTTGATCTTTTTGCTTCTTGACAAAATCTTGATTAGAGCTTTTTGCACTTGGAAGACTTAGAGAAAATGAGAGGATAAGGCTTCCTTTTATATGAAACTAGGGCACAATCTCCTAAGGAGGCTAACATAAGATAATTAAATTCCCATTAAAGCTTTTACCCCTAGGAGAGGACCTATATTAAATATAATTTAGGAATCAACGCTTCGGAACCTGAAACAGCTGACCTGGAAGTGAGAAAATTGAATTTTGGATGACCCCCGGCAGCTGACAAGCTTTCAGATTTGAAAGGGGGACCCTGGTTAGGGTTGAGGTAAACCCTGAGCTAGGTCATGGTCAAGGTTGACCTTGACCCAGGGGGAAAGAACCCCTAGAAAATATGCCAGGTGGGGTAGAAGGTGCCCGGAGAGGCCCAATCTGGGTCCTAAACAGGCACAGAAGCAGAGGATGATGCAAAAATGGGAAGATGATATGATGGAGGTCAAAAACATCCCCTAAGGAGGGCTAAACATTCTTAACGTGGAAGTGCTTCCATTTTAAGATGATACATCTACGCATCAATATCCTTGACACAAGTTGCTTCAATGAAGTTCCATATACATAAAATCATATAACACCTTGTCATATTATTTGAGAGACATCTCCCCTTTGAATTATCTCCCCACACTAAGCATGGAAATGTAACATTGGTTATTATTCTCCCCCCGTAATGTATAATTCCCACTCTTATATCGTTGAACAATTCTCATGTCTTCTTACGAAATGAACTGATTGCTCCAAGAGAGGTGACACTCTATAATTAATTCTTTCTTTCTATAAAGAGACACACTTCCTTTAATACATTCTTCTTTGTTAATGCTTGACCACGATTATAAAAAATTAATATATCTCTTTAATGAAAGTCTCTTTTAGGAATTTCATATAGACCCGTACACATTCTGTCATAACTTTTGAATCCAATACTTTCTCTCTATTCTCTTCAGTGAGATTCTATGACATTAGTTTTTCACTAATATATCCGAAATGTAGCAAAATCCAATGGTGGATTTTTGAGATATGGTCATTTTACTTAGGCTGTATTTTCTGAGACACTCACACATTCACCATCAACAAACTACTCTCTTACATTTGTAGTATGGCTCTGATACCATGTTATTCTTTTATGATAGCTGCAAATGTAATAACACTCTATGTTGTATGTATTTTCCAAATACAACAATGTCTCTTTCATTTATATTGGGAATGAGGATAGGAGTGACATGTCCCTTCATGGGACATGTCTATTCATTATTATTTATAAGAAAGGATATGCCTCTTTATAAAGTTTCATCAATCAATTATTAATTAAGAATAATTTAATATTAAATATTAAATTTCATATGATTAATAATAATATAACATATATATTATATTATTATCAATCAACATATATTATATGTATTCTAATGATCATACGATTGAAGCTACAAACATTAACAATTTTGAATAACTGTTGGAAGCTGAAATACTTTGTCCTATTTTTTGGGGGGTTGAATAAATCTGGAGTTATGATGTCGCTGTAAATATCTCTCTCATCTATAATCAAATTCATCTTGATAGGTCATTTTGTTCTATATCAGGTCTCTCTGATAAAGACCAAGTACAATACCACTGTAAATATCTCTCTTGTCTTCTCTATTCTAGGATATCATTCATGGAATCATTTCCAATTTTTAAGCCATTCTCTACTCTAGGATATTTCATGCTTAAAAATGCGTGTATAGATGATCATTTGTGTAGTTTTAAAAATGAACAATTAAAGTTTTTCAATATAACAAGGGCTGCACTGCTACAGCTGGAGTCCCTGCCTAATGAAAAGATTGGAAGATTGACTTTGCTGTAAAGATAAAGCCTCGTCAGCTTTATCTTGAAGTTTGGAAGACAATTGATTGCTTATATGCTTTACATACCTGTAGCCATCAAAGAGCTAACACAATAACACACACAAACTATAATTTATATTAGATCAATAAAAAAGATTCAACATATTTCTAACCCCCTCATAATTATGGAATGGTCTTCCCATCAACTAGAAAGCTCCAAGACAGGAAATGAAGTGTCAAAAATCAAGTTTTCTCAAATTCCCCAACTTCTTTCACTGTGGTACTTGTACCTTTTTGAATTTAGAAAAACAAATGGTGCTTCCATTTCCTTGGTTCACCTTGATCCTTTCCAGATCATTACCTCCTCAAATTTCAAATAGTTAAGCTTGTAGGAAAACCCATTACAAAATTCATGGAATGAATTGTGATAACAAACAGATGATCAACTTCATTTACAATGCATGTTTAGCAAATTCCCAAGCCTTGGAGTTCATTTAATGGCTCTACTTTTAGTTTTAAAACAAACAATGCATTTTAGAAAATAAAATCTTTGTCAAAAAGAAAACTTATTGCTAACGATAAATCTGATCCAAGGCTTCAGTCGGAATGTGCATTAAAAATATTTCATAAAGGAAGACATACATATGAACCAAACTGCTTTTTTCCTTTAGTAAGATAACTTTTGATAGTCAGAAAGGCATATTTTATATTTCTAGGTGCAATCATGGAAACAGTCAATGATCTTTGATATGTACACAATCATGTTTATGCACAACAAGTGTCATCATATATACACATTTACAATATCAATAAATGTAGAAAGAAAGAGGAAATGATTGCTTGTGAGCTCATATTTGGGAATTATAACAACTCAACATATACCAGGTCCGGACATCAACATGATAATCAAAGATAACTACCCAGACAAGTATATCACCAAATGCACAGATAATAGATACTAATTTATATATCCATATTTAGAACACTCTCTAAGGGAAAATTATGGAAATTGTGGATAACAACGTCATTCATATGTAACCTAAAGGTATCGTAAAAAAGTTCACCCAAATAATAGCTCCTAAGTGAGAGAACTAGATGTTGCTAAATACAATAGAAATAACAAGAATTACCAATCAAAAACATCATATAAGTCATTGTCAAAGAAAAATGGGGACAATAAAAAAAAATCGGCAACCATACCTCCACTTTTTTCCCATCTTATTTGATTGAAAGCAATTTTAAGATCATGTCCATCAGATAGAAAAGCCAATTGGGTGCCTGCAATTTAATATATAATGAATTTCAGTGGATTGGAGAAAATTGAATACATAATAATATTAAGAATTGGGTATGAACACCTAAATCTAACAAGATTTAGATGAGGAATACATACTCACTATGCCTAAAATCTTAACAGATAGACAGTTCAACAAGCATAATGTGTTTCTTTTAGCATTTGTGTAAGTTAATGACCTTACTCTTTAGATCAAGAACCAAGAATTAGCAACACATTTTTGATTAAGTAAAATAGCTTTTACAGGGTTCCTGAAACCCGAAACAAAGTATTTAGAGATAAAACATTAAAAATAGAAAAAGAAATTTTGGTTCCTAAGAGTAGAGAAGGCCAAAAAGTCCAGAACAAAAGAAAAGCTAAAGCTTCTTAATAAGCAAATAAAACCTAAAATTAGCAAAAATGGCCAGTGAACCCTAAGAAAGGTCTACCATTAGAGTGGTCGTATTTGCTTCAAGTAGCTCCATGTTGGTAGCTGACTCCTTTATTTTTTGGATGGTACTCTCCCCGTCCTTTTCCTTAGACTTCATGGTTCTGGCCCTAGCTCTTTTGCCAGGTCCCTGATCAGTGTTTTGTTCGGTCTCCACCTCAATGCTAGCCGCGTCCATCCCCTCCTCTAGCTTCTCAATGATGGTGTTGATTTGTTCTCTGGTCCATTTTAGGATGTTATATATTTGTTCACCTATAGTCTTGAGAGTGGTTTCCACCTTGGTCATGTTGTCCTCCATCTACTTGACTCATATGCTCAGATTCCTTTATTCCTTATTCTCACCAACCCTTTTCTCCTTATTGGTACCTCTAACTCCTTTTTTGAGGTCCTCAACTTTGTGGTAGAGCCATTTGATTGTTCTGTAATTATCTAACATGTTGTTTCTGGTGTTGTTGAGTAGGTTCAGGTCAAATACCCTGGTATTGTCGCTTTGCACCACCATTGAGGGGTCAATAAATTTTTCCACCTTAATCTGCCCACCTTCACTTTCTTTGACTTTGGGGTTTATAATTTCTCTAGTGATTCCTATTTTAGCCATCTTAATGTTGAAGTCTCTCTAGCCAACAATCCTTCCCATATCGGCCATATAATAGCAGAAATATTTTTCTTGTTCCTCGCCCAAATTTTGGGGTGTGGAGTCTAAAATAGGGGAAGCTTTTCATTTCTTGTCCTCTTGGGGTTCCTATCAGTGCTCACCTCCCTATCTTTCTCCTTTCTACTTTGGAGTTTAGTAGGTGTGGTATGCTTCCTCATTCTTCCTTTCCCGATTGTTATTTCCTCCTCGCCTTCTGATTCCATACATTCCTCATTCTCATCATATTCCTCATCTGAGTAAATAATCATGGCTTTCATGTTTTGGGGGGTAACCATGATCTCTTTTTTAACTTTCTTCTGGATACCTTTCCTCTTCTTCGATGATGAGCCCTGGTAGTTCTTCTTTATTACATACTCCTCATTCTCATCAGAATGCATGCCTTCACTATCCTCCGTATCTGAGGAAATATAATCAGACCCTGAGGCCTCCCTCCCCTCTTTCTAACCAATATCATTTCTCAGGATTTGGGCCTTAAAGTATTCATAGATCAATAGCAGAAGCCTTTCATGCAGGGCAGGGTTAGAAATATCCTTCTCTCTATACCCATTAATATTCTCATTTATAGAGGCATATAAATAAAAGGGAATAGACACCTTAATACCATAGAGGAAATGATTCAAAAGTACAAAATGGTAGGTGCAGATTCTATCAAACCTGGTATCAAGGGTGATGTAGTAGATAATGGCCCGGAGAACAAACCTCCATAGAATTTTCAGCCCATTAGGCAGGTAGAATTAGCAACACGTTAGATAAAATTAATGTTGCAAATTAATCGGCCCTAAAATATTTCAGTAAATATAAAAGATCCCTATTATGTTTAAACTAATATCAACTATACCTTAAACTTGGGGGTAAGCATTTGTTCTTGACAGTACAATTGTTTTATCCTTGCGTAGTACAAATTTCATATTAACTTGCCAGAGTTACAAGACCGACCAATTAAAACTATCACAAAGCTTCCAATACTTCATATTATCATTCATTTTGATAATGCATCATATGGTTACATAATTAAATAGAGAAAAACAAAAAATGACATCAAAAGACATCTAGAGTGTAAACATTAAAAAAGGTTTTCCTCTTTGAACTACATATACTAAGTACCCACCAAATAACATCATTTAATATGCAATTTTTCATATTGTAATCAGACTTCAAATGTATAATTTTATGTAGTCTATGAAATCAAATTCTTTATGATCAATTTATACAAAAATAAACAATAAACAAATATTTGTGTTTTGATTGATTTTCGCTTGTTATATCCTAAAATGCTTAGATCATATGAGATTGCTCAATAAAAGTCCACAGATTACACTGGTTTAATCAAGGAAAGTTTGCAACGTGAAACAACACATTGTTGGAGTACTTGTAGTTATACTAGGTGTTTAATATCTATCAACATGATTGGAAAAGCCTTCATCTAATAGCTCTAACCATTGTGAACTATCATTATTCATAATGTGTTCATATACATTGGAAGATTATAACACATATTCACTTTAGCTCCTCTAAATGATATAAAAAATGTTTTTGGTGAAGGGCTTCCATTTATGCTTGAGGGCTTGCCCTCTTTTGGCTAGAGGTATTCATATAATGGTCCACAACTTATAGTTTTTTATTAAGTAAAACATGTTTTATAGGGTTCATAAAACCTAAAACATAGTTAAAAATAAAGCCTTACGCCCAACCTAAAATTAAATGTAACCAAAAGATAGTACAGGCCAACAAAGGCCAGAGAAAAAATAGACAAAGCTTCTTAAAAAAAAAAAAACAAGGACAGCAGAAAAGACCAGGGACCCTCAAGATAAGTCCACTATCAGGGCAGTCACCTTGGCCTCGAGTAGCTCCATGTTAGCAACTGCATCCTTGATCTTCTAGAGATTCATCACCATGTACTTTTCCTTAATCTTCTTGGTTCTGGCTCTAGTTCTCTTGTCAGGACCCTGTTCAATGTTCTGTTCAATCTCCGCATCCAAGTTGGCAGCATCCGTCCCATTTAATTTTTCCTCCAGCTTCTCAATGATAGTATTGGTGTGCTCTTTGGACGCTTTAAGGATATTATAGCTTTGTTTTTCTATATTATAGCTTTGTTTTTCTATGTTTTTTAGGTTATCTTCTACCCTGGTCATATTATCCTCCATTTTTTGAACTCTTATGCTATGATTCATCTGTTCCTCTGTATTGTTGTCATTTTTAGCCTTGTCAGTGCCATCAACCCTTTTTTGAGATCCTCCACTTCATAGAATAACCATTTAATTGTCTTGTAGCTATCTAACATGCTATTTCGGGTGTTGTTGAGCAGGTCCATCTCAAACTCCCTGGTGTTATCACTAAGAACCACCATTGACAGGTCAATAAGCTCATTCAACTTAATTCGGCCTCCCTTGCCTTCAATGACCTTGGGATTTTGGTGCAAGGAACCTCCCTATTTGATATTTGCATGTGATTTAGGGTTGTCTTAGGTGTTTGTGTGTGTGTTGGAATAATTTCCAAGAGTTTGGATGCAATGACAAGTTAACTTCATGTTTGTAACATCCTTAGTGCTCATTAGGTGAATTAGGGTCACTTTGGGCTAATTTGGGAAAAGTTGATATTTTAATGCAATGTGGGTTTGAGGGATGTTTTAGGACCCTACATATCCTATCTAGAGTCATCAAATTCAAAATTACTCATCGAGTTGACAAGGAATGTCAAAATGCACAAAGATGGCAAAATGTAGATAGATTGGTTGTAACTACCCCATGCTCGGTATATGAGCATGGATTCAATGTTTCAGAATGGTTAATGAGATTTTGGATTGCAACACTTATTTCTGACACCCCTATACTATTGACTATAACTGTTTACTAGCATTCTGCATTGTTTCTTTGCTACTGTACGACTGTTTACGGATTGGGAGAGAAGATCGGGTCCCATGGAAATGGACTGATTTCAATTCTCTTTCATATACATTAGATAGGTTTCTTTGAAGTTCATTAGGAGTAAAGTTACAAGTTTTTGAAGGTTACTGGTTTGTAAGTGACAGTACAGTGTTATTTAGATAGAAATGGCTCTACCCTAGAATCCCACCAGTGGAATTGACTGAAACCATGGGGGAAGTAGGGTTAGATTCTGTAGATAGGTTTTTCTTTCCTTTCTTGTGGTTGCAGAGGATATCCTAGGCCAAATAGGAAGCCCTATGGCTGACTGGTGAATCCAGGTGAGCCAGGACAGGAAGAAAAGGGAATTTGAGAAAGCACTCATAATCTTTTTGGAAAGACTTAGTGGCATTTTTAGATTCCCTAGTTAGCCTCCTAAAAGTATTCAAAGGTGGAAGGAGGTGACTCAAAGATTGGAGATCATTTTGGTAATTGTTTATGTTGACTAGTCCAGAGGCCTAATTAATAGGCTAAAATCTAGGGCCTGCAAGAAACTAGGGTTATGAGTGCTTCCAGAGGTCAGAGTTTTGGATTTTGATAGTGTTGGTTAATACCTTAAAGATTTTCAAGGTCTTATGTGGGGGTCATTTGGAAATTTTTGGAGTAATAGGCCTAAAACTGTGAAAATAGACCTACTAGGGAATTGGCAATTAGGCCTCCTAGTGAAATATTGACCAATTAGATTGGTAGAGAGTGTTGAAGTATTGGGATGAGTTCAGAATGACCTAGGATGGGTCAAGAAGATTGATAGGAGTCTTGGTGAATGTAAGGAAAGATCCTAAGAAGAGATTTGGTATTCTAGGAGGAGTTCTAGTGGAGAGACCTAGGTATTTGGAGGACTAATTGGATTAGTCAAGCCTAGGAACATTGGAATCTTTCAAAGACTAACTATACCTTTGAGGAGAAGTTGGTAGGGAGGCTCTTGGAGATCCTATTTGAGGGAAGATTCAACAAAGAACAACCATTGGATGGTTGGGTTAGATCAAGGATCATCTTGGAGAGAGGAAGAACTCTAGATTGTCAAACCCTCTGCATCAGAGTGGTATCAGAGCCATATTTTCTTGAAGGTGGTGTATGTTTGAAGTGGAAAAGAGCCAAGAGGTTGACAGCATGCCTCCTAAGGCAAAAAGTAGGGATGTCATAGTGGAATTGGTTCATGGCCTCTTGGAGAAGGCTAGTGTGTCCGAGACAAAGGGAAAAAAGAATATCATTGAATGGGGAGATGAGAGTGACGGAGATGATGAAAGTCAGACAGAAGAATTGGGTATGTGTAGGATCATGGTATGCCAAAAGTGGCGATGTGAAAAGAAGTCCTGATTGGTAGACTGATTGAAAAAAACTATAACTTCCAAATATTATAACATTTTTTTAAATATACAACATATGTTACATTCTATTCTTCACCTACCACAATAAAAAAAAAGAAAAAAAAAATCAATTTGATGAAGTTTAGACTAAGTTAAGGTGGTCAGACACGGGAGCTTTTATATTTTGGAAAAGTTTTGGAAGAAAAATCATAATTAATTATTTACTTGGAAACAAATTACACAAAAATATGCCTCACATCCAAACATGATTCTACTCCTTATTTCTAGAATCTTGTAAAAAAATATTATCATTTGATTGTGTTTAAGGTGGTCAGACATACACCTACTTCTTATCTTTCTAGTCCTAGTTGATAGACTAATTGAAAAATAACTATAAATTTCAAATGGTATAACATTTTTGAAATCAAAAACTTGAGCCACATTCTATGATTCACCTACTATAATAAAAAAAATTGAAATTTTTCAATTTGATGAAGTTTAGACTAATTTAAGGTGGTCAAACATGAGATTTTGTATATTTTGGAAAAGTTGTAGTAGAAAAATCATAATTAATTATTTACTTGGAAAAAAATTACAAAAAAATATGTGTCACATCCGAAAATTATTCTACTACTTATAACTAGAATATTGTAAAAAAATATTATCATTTGATTGTGTTTAAGGTGGTCAGACACACACCTACTTATCTTTTTCCTGAAATTTTCGTAGTACTACATTGAAATTTGAAAATTTTACCATATAGATAATTTTTTTTCAAAATAGAGCTAGTATATTAGAAACTACATTCAATTTTCTATATATTCTCTTGTTACATATTTTTAATATAATATTGATAACTTGTTCAAATTTTTATGTGAACTTGCCTAACCCTATTTTTTTAAATTTTCATTGCCACTTAAGGACCTGTTTGGCATACCATGATCTTGCACATACCCAATCATCAAAGAAAGGGAAGGAGCATGAGATGGATAAATAACAAAAGGGTATTCTTAGATTCCTTTAAGTCCTTAAACAAGGATAGCATGGAACACATAGCATATTACTGTGGGAGCCTGAATGGAGAAGAGTTGTTGGATTAGCTTGAAGCCATTGACAACCAAATTGATTACAAAGAAATCTTAGAGGAGAAGAGGGTCAGCTATGCTAAGGCTAGGCTTAATGGATCTACATTGGTGTGGTGGAACATGATTCAGGATGATAGGGTAATCAGTGGAAAGAAAAATATTGTTTCTTGGGAGAGGATGAAAATCAAGTTGAGAGCACAATACTTGCCAACTGATTATGAAATCCAAATGTACCAAAAGTTGCAGAACTTAAGATAGAAGGAGATGAAATTGAGTGCTTACACCGAGGAGTTTCACAAGTTTTTCCTAAGGGCTAGAAGACAAGAAGATGAAATGGAGAAGGTGGCAAGGTAACTCAATGGGTTGAGACAAGGGATACAAGATGAGATTAACATGATGGCTCCTGACAGTATGCACAAATGTCTCCAATTAGCCTTAAGAGAAGAGGATAAGGCTAGAAGGAGGAATGACTTCCATCAAAGAGGAAGAGGTGGTAATAATAATAGAGGTTTTCAGAGAGGAAGGAGTAACTTTGGTAGGGGACAAAGCCCTAATAGACAAGAAGATAATCAATCTATGGATAATAGTGGGGGAAACCAGTTTAGGGGATCTTTCTCAAGAGGAGGATATAGCGGAAGAGGGCCTCTTAAAGGAGTATTTCAATCCCAAGGAAGATCCAATTCAGTCTTCACTTGAAAATGCTATAAATACAACCAAGTGGGTCACACAATGGGTAGGTTTCCTGAAAAGACTTCCTCATCTTCAATGGGGGATAGAAGGAATCAGTTGGTACAAGAGGATGACACACAAAGTGTTACTTCTCCCATCTCCAAGGCAGGGCCAATATTGGATGGAGAGAACTTGATGTTAAGGAGAACTTTGTTGAAAGTGTCGAGCACTATAGAACCACCTCAAAGGAAGAACTTGTTTAAGACAACTTTTAAGTCTCATAGAAATATTTGTAAAGTAATAGTGGACTCTAGCTCCACTGAGAACATAGTATCCATAGAGATGGTGGACAAATTGAAACTAAGGAGGATACCTCATGCCACACCCTATAAAGTTTCATGGTTGAACAAGGGTCAACAAATAGTGGTGGATGAACAAAATTTGGTGGAGTTTTAGATTGGAGAGCATAAGGACAAGGTCCTATGTGACATACTACCTATGGATGCATGCCATCTACTTCTAGGATGTCCATGGTAGTATGATGTGAAAGAAATACATGATGGGGAAAGAAATAGTTATGTGATCACAAAGTTGGGGAAGAAGTTTCAGATGGATCCTTTGCCAGAGCCTAATGATGAGAAGCATGTGGGGACAAGTGTGATTTTATTGAGTGGGAAGGATTTTCTAAAGGCCATGAAGAAGGAGAAAGGATTCTGTTGTGCAGTAGTGATGAAACCAAAATAGGAGACTAAGGAGAAAATTAGTTTGCCACCAGAGATACAGGCATTGTTGGAGAAATACCATGACATAGTAGATAATGGTTTTCCAAGTGCATTACCACCTATGAGTGATGTGATTCATTAGATTGACCTCATTCCTGGAGAAAATTTGCCAAATAAAGCAACATATAAGATAACACCAAGTTAGAATGCAGAAATAGAAAAACAGATTCAAGATTTGTTGGATAAGGGGTTGATAAGGAAGATTTTAAGCCCATGTGTTGTGCCAACATTACTTGCACCTAAGAAGGATGGAAAATGGAGGATGTTTACGGACTCTAGGGAAATAAACAAGATCATAATCAGGTATAGGTTCCCAATGCCCCAGATAGAAGAATTGATGGACGATTTAGGAGGTTCTTGCTACTTTTCAAAGGTGGATTTGAAATAAGGATATCATCAAATAAGAGTGAGGCTTGGTGATGAGTGGAAGATATCCTTCAAGACCAATGAAGCACTATATGAGTGGCTAGTAACTCCCTTTGGCCTAAGTAATCAACCTAGCACATTTATGAGGCTCATGAATGAAGTGCTAGAAGAGTTCATTGGTAAATTTGTGATAGTTTATCTTGATGATATTTTGATCTTTACTAGGTCCAAAGAGGAGCACATGAAGCATTTGGAGATGTTCTTGAGGAAGATACATCAAGAGAAGTTGATGATAAATCAAGAAAAGTGTGAGTTTCTCAAAACTGAACTACTTTACCTTGGTTTTGTGGTTGCTAATGGATGCATGAAGATGGATCTTGAAAAGGTTACTTGTTGATATTGTAATGGCCTACACCTAGGTCCATAGGGGATTTTAGGATTTTACATGGGTTGGCCTCCACTATAGGAAATTTGTGAGGAATTTCAATCATGTTTGTGCCCCTATTCTTAATACCATAAAGAGTGGAATCAAGTATAAGTTTGAATGGAGTGAGGCAGAAAACCAAGGGTTTGAAATGTTAAAGAAAAGAATTGCAGAGCTACCTACTCTTAGGTTTCCTAACTTCAATCAAATATTTATGGTAGAGTGTGATGCTAGTAAGTTGGATATTGGAGCAGTGCTAAGCCAAGAATGACATCCTGTGGCTTTCTTCTCTAAAAAGATGAATGAAGCTAAACAAAAGTACTCCACCTATGATTTGGAGTTATATGCTATGGTAAAATCCCTTAAGAAGTGGAGACACTACCTATTGCCTCGGGAGCTTATGGTCTACACTGATAACCATGCCCTAAGTTTTCTCAATGGGCAGGAAAAACTGAATCAGAGACACTTGAAGTGGGTAGAATCCTTGCAGGCTTATACATTTGTCATAAAGCACAAGAAGGGAGTTAGAAACAAGGTTTCAGATGCTCTTAGAAGAAGAGTACTCACAATATAGGAGATACAATTGCAAATTGTAGGGATGGAAGATTTGAAGGACCTCTTTAAGGAGGACAATGATTTTAGAGAAGCCTATGTGATGCAGAGTGCACTCCAAGAAGACTTTGTGAGCCCCAAAACCTAGCCACTTCTTCAATCTTCCAATTTGGTTATTCTCAATCCACACAAATATTCCTAGGAAGTCTCCTAACCTACCCAAGGGGTCAGTAGGCTTCCTTTGTCTTTTCCTTGTTCTCCAAATCAAATCATAGAACCTAGCAATTTCTCCTTTAGGGATACTTTCCCTGAACCATCCAATAAGGTGTAAAAATTCACCAGTTGATTCAACATTCCATTCTAAGGGATTTAATAGTCTCAATAGACCCTAAGGACCAAGAATCCACCATTTTTTTAGGCCTAGAAGAATCAAGGTTCGTTGAATCCTAAATAGCCTAGGATTCCTTGTAGCCCTAACCAGTGAGGTTTTGGGACTTAACTTTTTGTGACAGAGGGATCTATAAAAACTATATAAGTTCCCAGACACCCTTCATGGATTTTTTAAGATCCCCAAATCATTGACACCTTAATCTACTCCTGCACCCCTAAACACTCACAAGACACACAGACCTAATTAGTAAGTTTAGGCTTGGTTTGTTAGGCAAGTGGTAGAAGGTGGGTTCATAGATGAAAGACACTGCTTTGGATGGATTCCTCTACCCCAAATTAGTCTAGAACCACCTCTGGTTTGATCACCCAACTCATAAAAAACACATGCATGTGAATGTTCTAAACAACTAGGCTAATTACATAGGGATAATTAGCCTAGGGCTTGATGTTAAAAATATAAGGACTAAGAGTGAGAGCCCAAGATTATGGATTCTTCAAGACCATGATCCTAACTAGTCTTTCCCAAGTGGCCAAGGAGATCCACTAGATAAAACTCTTGTTAGGATCACATCTTTGAAACTGGCCCAATATCACCTTGGTTTCTTAGACAGCGAGAATGAAAAATCAATAACTTTGCACTCACTTAACAAAACTACTTCAAATAAATTGGAAATGTTAGAAGACTCAAAGCATTATAAATTTCTGCAACTGGATCTTCAATGTCAATCTGTACCAGGTTGTACCATACATATATGACTCAAAATACTCTTCTATTTCCTTGTAAAAACATCAAACTTCGTACACTCTATGTTCTCCTCCCCATGGGAGGAATCCTCTCCTCTAATATGATCCTTCAAGAGTTTCAAAAGCTTTAGAAGGTGGGTGAGGTTAGTTACAAAAGAGTTGTCTTATCTTGAGCAATAATTTGCAAAATTTGCTCATGCAACATTTTGCAAAAAGCAACTTTTTAGCAATAAGTGACAAAGTTTCTAATTTGGGTAAAATTCAGTCTTGCCGACCTCCCAAGGTGTGGGAGAGGTATATCCCATGACTAGGACCTAAACTAAAGATTTTTAAAACATACTTCTAAACTAGACACACAAACAACAACTAGCAAGGTCTAACTAAGGTGTCAGGCGCCTAGGTTTATAACTTCACCTTAGGTCCTTCCCCTTACATCAAAGACCTAAACAAAAAACACACAAAAGGATGATCTCGTGGATTCACCTTATTACACACACCAAACAAGGAAACTAGGAGCTTCAGGAGGTGCCCTACACCATACTCCTCATGACAAAAGGAACTCAAGTCTCTTGAGTTGTGAATTCTTCAAGTGGATAACCTATCTTCAGAATGTCTTCAGGGTTCATCCAAGTTGCATCTTCAACTAGTTGATGTTTCCATTTAACCAAGTACTCATAGTAGGTACCCCTCCAAGTTTTCTTGTTCACTCTCTTGTCTAGAATACCTTCAATATTAGGAGGATTTGCTTGTGGCATGTCCCTGAGTGGTTGGAGTGTAGGAGGGTCTGGAGTACCTGAAGGATTAGTTGTACTTTCTTCTCCTTTGTAAGCATAGATGTCTGCAACATTGAAAATAGGTGATAAGCCAATGTGAGATGGTAGGTCAATTCTATAGGCATTGTTGCCACATTTCTTCAGAATCTTGAAAGGTCCAATATTTTTCATCATCATTTTTGTGTATTTCCCTTTGGGTGGTTGTTCCTTCTTGAGGTGGATAATTACCAAGTCTCCCATCTTGAACTATAGTTCTCTTCTTTTCTTGTCAGCATGGGCTTTGTACTTCTTAGTGGTATGTTTCAATCTAGTTTGTACCTGTTCATGGATATGCTTCATTACCTCTACAAATTCCTCAGCTAAGATACTTATTTTATCTATTTCTTTGATGTCCCTGAGTTCTAATACTCCTCTAGGGTGGGTGTCTTAGACAATCTAGAATGGGGTTAGGCCAGTGCTCCTATTGACTGAATCATTGAATAAAAACTCTGCTTGTGCTATAATGGTATCCCTAGTGGCTCCATGGTCCTATGTGAGGCATCTCAGAAGGTTTCCAAGGGACCTATTGATGACCTCTGTCTGACCATCAGATTGTGGATGATAAGCAGATGACAGAGAGACATTTGTCCCTAATTTCCTCTATAGTGTTCTCCAAAAGTTGCCTAAAAACTTAGGATCCCTGTCTTATATTATTGATAGTGGTAATCCATGAAGTCTTACAACTTCTCTAAAGAAAAATCCACCTATGTGAGATGCATCATGATTTGTCCTACAAGGGATAAAGTGTGCCATTTTGGAAAATCTGTCAACTACAACATAAATGCTATCAAATCTAGACTTGGTCTTTGGAAGACCCAGGACAAAATCCATACTTACTGAATCCCATAGCTTGGTAGGGATGGGTAAAGGAGTGTATAATCCATAACTTGAAGTGTGTCCTTTGGCTTGTTGGAAAACTGAACAATTCTCCACAAAACTCCTAACCTCTGTCTATAGTCTAGGCCAGTAGTAAAATCTCCTAGACTAGCTCCAAAGTCTTGTCCACTCCAAAGTGACTAGCTAGGCTTCCACAATGCTTTTATTTTATAATTTTCTCCCTCATAGATCCTTTAGGAACACATAAATAACTTCCTTTGAAAAGAAGACCTTCTTTTACAAGAAACTCAGAGAAATTAGTATGGTATCTGTCTGACATTTCCATGCAAATCTTGTAAGCCTCTTTGAAATCCTCATCTTGGTCATAAATATTCTTCATGGCATGGAGCCCAACACTCTCTAGCTAGATGGTTTGAATAGTTAGATGTCTCCTACGGAGGGCATGAGAAACTTTTTTCACAATTCCTTTTTATGCTTGATGGAGAATGTATAAGACTACAAGAACTCCATCCATTTCACATGTTTGTGATTGAGTTTCTCCTGCTTGTTTAGGAAGCTAAGTGCATGGTTATCAGTGACAACAACAAATTCCTTGGGCAATAAATAATGCCTCCATTTCCTAAGTGACTGAACCATTGCATACATTTCAAGATCATAAGTGGAGTATTTTTGCTTAGCCTCATTGATATTCTCACTGAAAAAGGCAACATGCCTACCTTCTTTGCTCAAGACTCCTCCAATGGCTTTGTTTCTTGCATCACATTCAACTGTGAACACCTTATGAAAGTCTGGTAGAACTAGTATAGGTTTCTCTGCAATCTTTTTCTTTAGTAACTCAAAGGACTCATTAGCTTCGTTAGTCCATGAAAACATGCATTTTCTTCCACCTTTTATTGTGTTAATGATGGAAGCACATATACCACTAAAGTTTATGATGAATTTCCTATAAAATCTAGCTAATCCATGAAAACTCTTTACCTCTGATGGAGTTGTAGGAGGTGGCCAATTGAGGATGGCTTCAACTTTGGTAAGGTCCATCTTGAGACTATTTTTGGAGATCACAAAACCTAAGAACACAAGTTCTTCTTGAAGGAATGTACATTTATCTATATTTATTTTCAACTTCTCCTCATGGATTTTCCCCATTACCATGTCCAAATTCTTAAGGTGTTCCTCCCTGCTCTTGCTAAAGATCAAAATATCATCAAGGTATACAACAACAAATTTGTTAAGAAAGGGCTTTAATACCCCATTCATCAATCTCATAAAATTGATTGGAGCAATGGAAAGGCCAAAAGGCATCACAAGCCATTCATAGAGACCCTTTGTAGTCTTAAATGTTGTCTTCCATTCATCTCCCCCTCTGATTCTTATTTGGTGATAGCCACTTTTGAGGTCTATCTTGGAATAGTAACTTGCACCCCCCAAACAGTCCATTAAATCCTCAATTCTAGGCATAGGAAACCTATATATGATGGTTATCCTATTGATTTCCCTAGATTCCATACCTAACCTCCATGTGCCTTCTTTCTTATGGGTTAAGACTGTAGGGACAGCACAAGGCCTCACACTTTTCCTAATAAGTCCTTTTGACAATAATTCCTCAATCTACCTTGCTACCTCTTGATTTTTTTCAGGTGTCAAATTATATGCTGCCTTGCTGGGAAGAGTGGCCCTTGGTATGAATTCTATGCAGTGACTTATCTCTCTCTCGGGTGGCAGAGACTCATGGGTTTTTTCAGCAATGATGCCTCTGTATTGATCTAACAGTTCTTTCACTTCTTTTGGACCTACATCCCTAACAATTTTTTGGGATTTGGACTCCTTCAGAGGTGCCTTTTTGGGCCTTACTACTATTGCATAGCAAGGGGTATCCTTCTCCTTTAGGACTTTGAAGAATTCCTTTTCTCCAATGTGTAAGACAGTACTAGTATTATGTTTCTCCTTTTCACAGTTAGGGAGTGGATTCATTACATATTCAACACCATCTTTAGTTATAGTATAAACATTAGATTTTCCATCATGCCTAGCATCTACATCATACTACCAAGGCCTCCCTAATAACAAATTACATGCATCCATCTCTGTGATATCACATAGAACCCTGTCTATATACTCTCCTATCTTGAAATCTACCCAAACTTGCTCATTTATAATGGTTTTCTTTTCTTTTGTCAACCAAGAAGCCTTATAAGGGAAAGGATGAGGGATAACATGTATTTTAAGCTCAATGACTAACTCCCTAGAAGAAATATTATATGTAGAGCCATAATCAACTATAACCTTGCATACCTTATTGTTCACCTTGCAACTTGTTCAGAATAATGACTTCCTCTGAGGTGGTTCTACAGTAGTAGGTACTCTTAGGAGTATCCTTTTCATCATTAATCATTCTCCTTGCTCTGGATTTTTAGGCCTTGAAGCTACAGAGTGATACGAGGATACACTTTGGGTGTCATCCTTTTGGGTGAGTTGTACTCTTCTGTCCCCTCCTTGTTTTCTAGTGCCACTCTTTTTAGGACATCTGACAGACTGGTGTCCCACTTGATTGCATGTAAAACACTTCCCAGTGAAGACACTAGGCACTCTTCCTCCAAACCTTCCTCTTTTGTTGGATCTTCTCCCTCTGAAATTGTTTCTATTATTATGTTCCCCTTCTGAATCATGGTGATTGAACTCTCCTTGACCTCTTTTGAATGGCCCTCTACAATTAAATCTTCCTTTTCCTCTAAAATTATTCCCTCTTCCTATATTATGTTGTTCTCCCCTCTTCTTTTGTTTTTCTTCAATTTTGAGTGCCATTTGGAAACATTTGTGTACTGACTCAGGGTTGAACAAGATCATTTCATCTTAAATACTATATTTCAATCCATTTATGTACCTAGCAAGTTTGTGCTTTTCACTTTCAAGAACCCTGGCCTTCAAGGTCATTTTATGAAATTCCTTAGTATATCCACTCACATCAAGGTCCTTTTGTCTAAGATTTTGCAACTTCTTGTGGAGGGTGATTTCGTAGTCTTCAGGTATAAATTGTTTCTTGACTTCAACTAGCATCTTCTTCCATGTTGAGATAGGATTCCTTCCTTCTTATACCCTTTCATTTTGTATAAAGTTCCACCAACTCAAGGCAGGACCCCTCATTCTGGATTTTGCTACTCTGACCTTCTGATTTTCAGAGATGTTGTCATACTAGAAGTAGTTCTCCAATGCTTCCACCTAATCCATGCATTCTTCAAGATCCATCTTCCCACAAAATATGGGTATATCTGACTTTTGATCTCTTCTCCCAACTCTTTCAAGAGATTCAAGAAGTTTCAACTGATTTGCAGGTGTATTCTTTGTCTCTTCTTCTTCTTCTTCTTCTTCTTCTTCTTCTTCTTCTTCTTCTTCTTCTTCTTCTTCTTCTTCTTCTTCTTCTTCTTCTTTTTCTTTCTCTTCTTGGAGGTCTTTCAACTTCCGTATCTCATCTTCTATCCTTTTGTTCTTAGCTACTTGTTCCCTGACAATTTTTTCCAATTCCACATTAGTGATTCTAGTGCAAATTTCCTCTTCTAAAGAGCTTTCTATCCTCTTAGCCATTCTTCACTCCTTCCAAGAACTTAGCAGGCTCTGATACCACCTGATGCAGAGTGAGCTACAAGAAGACTTGGTGAGCCCCAACACCTAGCCATTTCTTCAATCTTCCAATTTGGTTATTCTCAATCCCCACAAATCTTCCGAGGAAGTCTCCTAACCTACCCAAGGGGTCAGTAGGCTTCCTTTGTCTTTCCTTGTTCTCCAAATCAAATCATAGAACCTAGCAATTTCTCCTTTAGGGATACTTTCCCTAAACCATGCAATAAGGTGTAAAACTTCACCAATGGATTCAACATTCCATTCTGAGTGATTGAATACTATTAATAGACCCTAAGGACCAAGAATCCACCATTTATTTAGGCCTAGAAGACTCAAGGTTTGTCAAATCCTAAATAGCCTAAGATTCCTTCTAGCCCTAACCAGTGAGGTTTTGGGACTTAACTTTTTGTGATAGAGGGATCTATGAAAAATAAATAGGTTCCCAGACACCCTTTATGGATTTTTTAAGATCCCCATAGCCTTGAAACCTCAATCTACTCCCTCACCACTAAACACTCACAAGACACACAGCCCTAATTAGCAAGTTTAGGCTTGGTTTTTTAGGCAAGTGGTAGAAGGTGGATTCATAGATGAAAGGAAGTGCTTTGGATGGATTCCTCTACCCCAAATTATTCTAGAACCACCTCTGGTTTGATCACCCAACTCATAAACAACACATGCATGTGACTGTTCTAAACAACTAGGCTAATTACATAGGGATAATTAGCCTAGGGCTTGATGTTAAAAATATAAGGACTAAGAGTGAGAGCCCAAGCTTCTGGATTCTTCAAGACTATGATCCTAACTATTTTTTCCCAAGTGGCCAAGGAGATCCACTAGATAAAACTCTTGTTAGGATCACATCTTTGAAACTGGCCCAGTATCACCTTGGTTTCTCAGACAGCGAGAATGAAAAATCAATAACTTTGCACTCACTTAACAAAACTACTTCAAATCAATTGGAAAAGTTAGAAGACTCAAATAATTATAAATTTCTACAACTGGATCTTTAATGCCAATCCATACCAGGCCATACCATACAAATATGACTCAAAATACTCTTCTATTTCCTTGTAAAAACATCAAACTTCGTACACTCTGTGTTCTCATCCCCATGGGAGGAATCCTCTCCTCTAATATGATCCTTCAAGAATTTCAAAAGCTTCAAAAGTTGGGTGACGTTGGTTACAAAAGAGTTGTCTTATCTCGAGCAATAATTTGCAAAAGTTGCTCATGCAACATTTCGCAAAAAGCAACTTTTTAGCAATAAGTGACAGAGTTGCTAATTTGGGTAAAAGCCAATATTTCCAACCTCCCAAGGTGTGTGAGAGGTCTATCCCATGACTAGGACCTAGACTAAATATTTTTAAAACATACTTCTAAACTAGACACACAAACAACAACTAGCAAGGTCTAACTAAGGTGTCAGGCACCTAGGTTTATAACTTCACCTTAGGTCCTTCCCCTTACATCAAAGACCTAAAAAACAAAAACACACAAGGTTGATCTCATGGATTCAACTTATTACACACACCAAACAAGCAAAATAGGAGCTTCAGGAGGTTCCCTACACCACTATGAACCATGTGTGAAGTTTCAGCAGGGTTTCAAAGTGGATTTTAGTGAGTTTGTGTTGCAGGAATGCCTATTGTTTAAAGGTCACCTTATGTGCATTCCTCAATGCTAAATGAGGGAAAACATTGTGAAGGAGAAACACCAAGGTATCTTGGGGGGCCACTTTGGAGTGGACAATACTTTGGATCAAGTGAATAGGCACTACTATTGGCCTAAGTTACAATTAGATGTGAGGAAATTTGTAGAACAATGTCAAATTTGTCAGAGGGCAAAAGGACAAAGCAGCAATAGTGGGTTATACTGACCACTATCCATACCCCGAAGGCCTTGGGAGTGTCTTAGTATGGACTTTGTTTTAGGGTTACCAAAGACACCTAGGGGTCATGACAGTATAATTTTGGTGGTAGACCATTTTAGAAAAATGGCCCACTTCATTCCATGTAAGCAAACAAATGATGCTTTCCAAATTGCAGGTCTATTCTTTAGGGACATTGTGAGGATCCATGGCTTGCCCCTGAATATTGTAAGTGACAGAGATAGTAAGTTTGTGGTTCACTTTTGGAGGACACTATGGAAGATTCTTGGCACAAACTTATCTTTCTCTTTAGCCTACCATCCACAATCAGATAGCCAAACGGAGGTAGTCAACAGGTCACTTGGGAACTTGCTAAGGTGTTTGACCAAAAAACATGGTTAGTCATGGGATCATATCATAGGGCAGGAATAGTTTTCCTATAATGACTCCATTAATAGGAGCATAGGTAAGAGACCCTTTGAGATAGTATATGGGGCCAATCCTAGATGGATTTTGGAGCTGAGCGATCTTATTTTGAAGGACAAGAGAAGTGCACAAGGAGAGTCATTTGCAGAATAGATGAAGGAACTACATGACCAAGTCAATAAGACTTTACAAAAGCAAGTGGAGAAGTACAAGTTCAACACTAATCAGTCAAGAAGATATTTACAGTTCAAAGTAGGGGATCTAGTCCTTGCCTACCTTAGGAAGGAGAGGCTACCCAAAGGCCAGCCAACTAAACTACTCATGAAGAAGATAGAGCCACTGAAGATTTTGCATAAGTATGGCAAGAATGCCTATGAAGTGGAGTTGCCTCCTGATTTGGGAATTTCACCAATTTTCAATGTTTGTGAATTGTACCCGTATAAGGGATCATCTCTAAATATAGGTCAGTCTACACTTGCAGATTGGGAGGATGTTGATTGGGTAAAAGACTTGCCTACCCCAATGCCACTAAAATTGGAAAGTGTCTTGGATTCTAAAGTGATAAAGAAGACAAGGGTAACTACAAGGAATACCTCATCAAGTGGCAGGGACTACCTAAAGCTAAGGCCACTTGGATGATAGAGCTAGACATTCTGAAACATGGGGTCACCATTGAAGACCTCCTAACTCAAGGGACTTAGGTTCTTTTGTCTAGGGGAGTATGGTGCAGGGCACCTCCCTATTTTATGTTTTGGTGTGATTTAGGGTTGTCTTAGGTGTTTGTGCGTGTGTTGGAATAATTTCCAAGGGGTTGGATGCAATGATAATTTGACTTCATGTTTGTAAGAGACTTAGTGCTCATTAGGTGAATTAGGGTCACTTTGGACTAATTTGGGAAAAGTTGATATTTTAATGCAATGTGGGTTTGAGGGATGTCTCAGGACCCTACATATCCTATCTAGGGTCATCAAAGTCAAACTCACTCATTGAGTTGACAAGGAAAGTCAAAATGCACAAAGTGCAAAAAGTTGCTAGCAACTTTGAAAGTTGCTCGAGTAATGTTTGCAAGAAATAGAAAAATGTAGTTAGATTGGTTGTAACTACCCCATGCTTGGTATATGAGCACGGATTCAATTTTTTGGAATGGATAATGAGATTTTTGATTGCAACACTTATTTCTAACACCCATGTATGGATGACTGTAACTGTTTACTAGCATTATGCATTATTTCTTTGCTACTCTACGGCTATGTACAGATTGGCAGAGCAGATCGGATCCCATGGAAATGGACTGATTTCAATTCTCTTTCATATGCATTAGACAGGTTTCTTTTAAGTTCATTAGGAGTAAAGTTACAAGTTTTTGAAGGTCACTGGTTTGTAAGTGACAGTACAGTGTTATTTAGATAGAAATGTCTCTACCCTAGAATCCCACTAGTGGAATTGACTAAAACCATGGGGAAAGTAGGGTTACAGTCTGTAGATAGATTTTTTTTTCCTTTCTTGAAATTTCAAAGGATCTCCTAGGACAAATAGGAAACCCTATGGCTGACTGGTGAATCCAAGTGAGCCATGACAGGGAGAAGAAGGAATTTGAGCAAGCACTCATAACCTTTTGGGAAAGACTTAGTGGCATTTTTAGATGCCCTATTTAGTATCCTAAAAGGATTTGAAGGTGGAAGGAGGTGAATCAAAGATTGGAGATCATTTTGGTAATTGTTTATGCTGACTAGTCTAGAGGCCTAATTAATAGGCTAAAATCTAGGGCCTGCAAGAAACTAGGGTTATGAGTGCTTCCAGAGGTCAAGTTTTTGGATTCTGTCAGTGTTGGTTAATACCTTGAATATTTTCAAGGTCTTGTGTGGGGTTCATTTGGGAATTTTTGGAGTAATAGGCCTAAAACAGTGGAAATAGACCTACTAGGGAATTGACAATTAGGCCTCCTAGTGAAATATTGACTAATTGGATTGGTGGAGAGAATTGAAGTATTGGGATGAGTTCAGAATGACCTAGGATGGGTCAGGAAGATTGATAGGAGTCTTGGTGAATGTGTGGAAAGATCCCAAGAAGATATTTGACATTCTAGGAGTTCTAGTACTGGAGGGACCTAGGTATTTGGAGGACTAATTGGATTAGTCAAGCCTAGGAAATTTGGAATCTTCCAAAGACCAACTATACCTTGTAGGAGAAGTTGGTAGGGAGGGTCTTGGAGATCCTATTTGAGGGAATATTCAACAAATAACAACCATTGGATGGTTGGGTTAGATCAAGGAGCATCTTAGAGAGAGGAAGAACTCTAGATTGTCAAACCCACTACATAAGGTTTATAATTTCTCTGGTAATCCCCATTTTGGTAGTTTTGACATTGAAGTTGCTCCATCATATTATCTTCCCTTGTTCTACCATATAACAATGGAGCTTGCTATCATGTCTATCATTCTTCCTCATATTTTGGGGTTGAGATTCCTAAGGGGAAGGAATAGCCTGATTGGTCTCATGGTAATCACCCTAGAGCTTCCTCTTTAGATTGTGGTCCAAAATAGGGGAGCCTCTACGAGTCTTGTCCTCTGGAGATTTCCAGTCGGTGCTCACTTCCATGTTCTTATAATTTTTTTTTTGGTGTTTACCCATCATGGGTTGCCTTCTCTTTCTTCCTTTACCATTGAAAATTACCTCCTCGCCATTCGTGTCCATTCCTTCCTCATTATCAATGTAATCTTCCTTAGAAGAAATAACCATAGTGTTCTATTTTTTATAAGTAACCATTGTTTCCTTTTTAATGGTTTGCAGACTAACTCTGCACTTCTTAGAAGATAAACCCTGATTTTTATTTTTAGTTTCATACTCATCATAGTCCTCAAAATGTAGACCTTCACTATCTTCCATTTCCGAAGGAATGTAGTCAGAACTAGAGGCCTCCATCTCATCTTTCTGAGCCACCTCCTTCCCAAGGATTTGGGCCTTAAAGTACTCAAAGATTAAAAACAAAAAGCCTTCATGTAGGGTAGGGTTAGATATGGCCTTCTCTCTAAACCCATTAATGTTATCATTTATAGAAGCATATAAATAAAAGGGTATAGACACTTGCATGCCATGGAGAAAATGATTCAAGAAGACAAAATGGTAGGTTCAAATTCTATCAAAACTAGTATCTAGCATGATGTAGTAGATGATGGCTCTTAAAAGAAACCTCCACAATATTTTCAGCCCTTAAGGAAGGTAGTGGGTTCCAACTTTGGTAAGCACTTTCTTTTCTTCCTCATGTCTAACAAAGTCGCTAATCGCCGAATCCAAAAAAATTTGGTCTCTACAGAATTTATTTCCAACAATAGCGATACTCATAATAGCAGAGATTACCTCCTCAGTCACCATAAAATTTCTTCCCTCAATCTCAATATTTCCTTCATTCCATATTTTGATGAAAATTTTTCGTCACAGGAAAAAATTCATTCGGTCATAAGCAACAAAATCCAAAGCTTCACGTGGGAGGTCTCCACCGTTAAGCCAGCGGGTCTTCCTTTCACTTCTCACTACCTAGTTGGAAAACCAGTCATCTACTTGGTTGCCTTCTCTAAACACATGGGATATATGAACCTTATCAAAGGTGTTCAAGAGGTAGCGGGTTTCCTCAATCATATTAGCTATAGTCCATGATGGTGGGCGACGCATGTTAAGACTGTTTATTATGTTGCGTGAATCACCTTCTAACCAATTTTTTTTTATTCCCAAGTCATGAGCTAATTTATTCACTTGGAGGACTGCATTAGCTTTTGTGTAGTTATTGGTTTGTGTGCCCAACGGAAGGCTGATAGCAACTATGCCCTAGGTGAAGTAATTTTGAATCACTCTACCACTTCCCACCTTGTCAGGCTTACCCTTGGTTGCACTATCAAAGTTGGATTTAGCCCATCCTTCTAGAGGATAGCTCTAGGTATAGTGTTCTCTTTTATCTATGGTCTTCATGGAATCAACATAGTCATCTTTACCTGCAAAAGGTTTAGTATTCACACAAGTAAGAAAATTTTCCAACAAAGCATGGTGTATCCTCTCATATATGATTTTGGGATTGGCCCTACAGTCCCTAAAGATGTGGTTATTGCACTCTTTCAAATTCCCCAGCAGAAGTGAGGAAGCACCCATGACCAAATTTTGTGAAAGGTAGTGTTTTTGAAGGGAAAGGTCCAATGGGAGAAGAGGTCCTTAACAGAGGAAGGGAAGTACCAATGCAAGCCAAAAAGAGATAGGAAAAACTGCAAGATAGACCTAACAAAGGGACAATGAATAAAGAGGTGGTCCACAGATTTAGATTGGCTCTGACACAGAACATGCCTATTGGGGATAGGGATGCCATGCTTTATAAGGTTATCAACAGTGAGAATGCAATTTTGAAGGAAAAAGCAGTAAAAAACATTGATTTGGGGGATAAGGCCAGGTAACCAAGATTTATCCCATAAAGGAGTAGCTTCCTAATGGAACTAAACAAAGTAGGGAGAGGCCACAGTGAAAGAGCCATTAGGGGATCCTTCCCAAAACAAAGCATCCTGATTATGGGAAAGAGAGATAGCATTCAGAGTAATGGGTAAAGGAGAAATATTCTGGGAAATAGAGGATAGATCCACCCAAGAATTACCCACTTTGTAATTACAAATCTTGTCCCTAAAAATCAAGGCACATTCCTCCTTCCAAGAATTAAATAAATTCATTCCAAAAGCTAATAGTGTGACCATTTCCAATTTTCCATTTTGTTTTTGACTTGGCCATATCTTTGGCATTGAGGATGTCATTCTAGATACATGATCCATTCAGGATGTCATCACATTCAAAGAAGCATTGGACAAGTATTTATCCTTGAATAAATCCCTTCATTCCCCTTTACCATGGAAAATCTGCCAAATTTGTTTGGCTTGAAGTGCCTTATTGAAATGCCTAATCCTTCTGATTCCAAACCTCCATCCCTTTTAGGGAGACAAACTTTATCCAAAGAAATCAAAGGGAAATGCCTATACTCTTCCACCCCGGACCAAAGAAATATTATTTGGATTTTTTCCATAGCATTTGCCACTTTAGTCAGGATAGAAAAGAGGCTAAGGGCATAAGTGGGAAGGTTTTGAAGAGTGGACTTGATGAACTGAATCTTGCCAGCTTGACTAAGATGAATACCCTTCCACCCTGCCAATTCTCTATTAAAACTGTCAATGAGTCTGTTCCTAAAAGATTCTAGGGGTTTAGCTCCAAGAAGGAGGCCCAAGTAGGTAGAGGGGAGGGAACCAATACTACACCCCAAGATATCCCTCATTCTCCTTTGTTTGGCCTCAGGTGTGTTTATAAAAAAGAGGGAGTTCTTGCACCAGTTGATTGATTGACATGTGGCCCTTGTATAGGAATGCAGTAAGTGTTTAACAAATCTAACCTCTTAATCAAGGCTTCCCCTTCTAAGATGGTGTCATCAACAAATTGTTGATGAGAGAAAATGGAGGTACAAGAGGACGTTCTAATGCCTTTTAGCTCCCCTAAAATCTTATGAGCCAAAATCAATCTTCCCAAGCATTTAGCCAAGATGATGAAGAGGATAGGAGATGGGGGATCCCCTTGTCTCAGGCCCCGAGAAGCTTTGAAGAAAGCAGAAGGAGACCTGTTAACCAAGATGGAAAAAGAAGGCAAAGAAATGAGCTAATGGATGATAAGGAAGAAACTACTATTAAAACCAAAGGCTCCCAACACTTTCAATAGGAAAGACCAGTCCACCCAGTCGTAGGCTTTAGATAGATCAAGCTTTAGGATAAATCCTTCCCTCTTACCTGATTCTAAAGAATGGATCACTTCGTGCACTGCTATAATGGAATCCAAGATCTGTCGACCAGGGACAAAACCTGACTATTGGTGAGCAATAATGAAGGGGAGCACATGAAGAGTTAAGATAGTAATAAATTTGGAAATAATCTTTTAGAAGTTACATAAGCTAATGGGTCTAAAAAGATCCATAAAGTCCGCCCCCAAGACTTTCGAAATAAGAACCACAAAAGTAGCATTGAGTTCTTTGAGAAGATTCTTCGACCCAAAGAATTCCTTTGCAACTTTGACCACATCATATTTGACAATTTCCTAGTACTTGTGGAAGAAAAACATAGGAAAGCCATCGGGACCTGGGGCCTTGTCACCTGGGAGAGAGTTTAAGGATTTTTTCACTTCATCAATATTAGCAATAGAACTCAATTCTTTGTTTTGTAAATCTATAATGATATTGGGATGTTTCTCAAGAGGTACTCTTGATTCTGATCAGAGAGGTGAATATCTTTAGAAATAAGTGAGTTAAAGAAGTCCACAACAGCTGAAGAGATGCCTTTATCATCCTACAAGATTTGGTTCCCCCTTCTGATGCTACTGATTCTATTGGTTTCCCTGTGTTTCATGGTGGATAAGTGAAAGAAATGGGTATTTTTGTCTCCTTCCCTCAACCATATGGATATGGATCTCTGCTTCCAGTACATCTCCTCCTTACCAATCACATTATGATACTCCAAAAACATAAGTTTTTCTTGATTCAGTTTGTTCTCATCATACCCCCCTCTCTGGATTTCCTCTTGGATAAGACTGAGGTCAGAAATGGCCTTCTCTTCAGAGGAGAAAATGTCCCCAAACTCCCTCTTATTCTAGAGCTTAATGTTTATCTTTACATTTCTAAGTTTTTTGGCTACTCTGAACATAGCAGATCCTCTTACATCAATATTCCACCATTCCAAGATCTTGTTGTTTATGTTAGGATGTGTGGTCCACTATTGGCAAGTTGACTCCCAGGAAGTATATGACTTATTTTGTATTTTCATTATGGCAACAAAGTCATATGAAATTTTGACAACAAACTATGAAGTGGAAATTGACTAAGTATAGAAGATATGACAGAATAGTGATTTGTAGTCGATCAGTGCACTAGCGCACGCGCATACGATCACATCAAGATATGCGCATTCAGACTTAAGTTCTATGGTATGTTTTTGTGCTTTCCCTAGACAAGCATGGTCACATATGTTAGTACGGATAAGTTATAGCAAGAATAGTGATACCAGTATTTTAGAAAATAGAGTATGAAGCCGACTTTAGTTTTTGGATCGGTGTATAATATTTTATTATGTAAAGGCCAGGCACCTATTATATTATGTTTGTAATCATGTATTAATTACTATTGTAAACTTTCTTAAGCCAATTTGTTTGGAAGTGTTGTGAATATTGTTTTTGGGCTGACTAAGGTCTTGTTTATGGTCGCGTCTATTCAGGCATGAATATATATTTAACATGCAAAGTTGTATTAGAAAGTGTCATGAAATATGTAGAGCAGAGATATAAAACAACAATATAAGATGTTAGAATGAGATAAATCTCTTTAAGAGTATAAAATCATGAGTGCATAACCAAAACTAGTTAGACAATTGTGTCACATACAAGAGTTTAGTTTTGGATATAGTGTATATCTATTATCAAGGAGGTTGTAGCCTTCATCCTACTAAGAAGTGAGCTTCTTGGATAGTGAATCCTCACCCCTAACAAGGTTATTTGTAAGATACTCCTAACAAGGTCAGACCCTTAACCAGGTCATTGTACTTGCATTGTAAAGACTGCTCCTAACAGGGCAAAGGAACGTTAACAGGTTCATTATATTAGTGCAATATTTATGGGTACTAATTCCCACCGGGTTTTTCCTTTGATCAAGGTTTCCTAATAATCATATCATTTGTTATGTGTTCTAATGTGAAGCTTCAATTGATATATATTTTATTAATATTTAAAGTTGCTGAAATAGAATAAATAGACAAACACTGATTCACCCCCCCTCTCAGTGTTTCTAACAATTGGTATCAGAGATCTGGTCCTCTATAAAAGAATTTTAACCACTTGAGGAGATCATGGATTCAACAGAAGTGAAACATCTAAAAAAGAATCTTGATGGATCTCAAATGCTTATCAAGAAATTAAGGAAATATCTAAAAGATTGCTCTACCAATGATTTGGGAAAAATGGACAAGAAACTGAATGAAGAGAACATGTCCTTAAAAGACAAAATTGAAGGTCTGAATGAACAACTTACAGATAGCTTAATAGTCATTGAAGAGAAGACCAAAGAGAGAAAACAATTAGATGATGAACTTATTCAAGTGAACTTGAAAATATTAGAGTTGGAAAACATCAAGAAAAAGATAGAATCTGAATTATCAGGAGAAAAAGATAAGATTTATAAAATACACATAAGTTTTGATCTGATTCAATCACAACTATATGCACAAAAGTTAAAAGGTGATACCACTGGTATGGGATACAGTATAGCTCAAATTGAAATCAATTCAATGCAAGAAACAAAGAAAGCAAGAGAAGCATCTATAGAAGCAAAGAAAGATGAGAATATTACAGAGACTAAAACTAAACCACCTAAAGATGAACTCAAGAAAGTTAACAGAACTTGTTATGCTTGTAACAAGAATGGACACTTGGCAAGAGATTGTAAATAAGTAAGACCTTTTAATGGTTATTGTTACTCCTGTAATAAGTTTGTTCACAGGGCTATCCATTGCAAAACAAATCAAAGAAATCAGTCACAACTAAACCATAAGAATCAGACTCAATACAATCAGAGAAATCAGCCTCAAATAAACTTGCAGAATATTACATATCAGATATATAATTACAATGGACACATAGCTAAGCAATGCAGCATGATGAATAATAACATTAGACCTCCTATCATTTTTCATTCATGTGGAAAAGTTGGACACATCTCAAGATTTTGTAGGTCAAGAACACAAAGACAAGAAAATCCTAAAAAGTCTCTTTTTCAAGAATCATGAGAAGTTAAGTTTGTGCAAGCTAAAGCTAATTCAAATAAAATTTGGGTTGAAGTAAAGAAAGATAATGAACAGAACAAGGTAGTAGATGCATCCTCAGAGGATGCACCTTCTACTTCTGGATAGTTGACCCTCATGGTCTTAGGGGGAGCTATTCTAGCTCTGAACCCCTACATGGCTAGTATACTCACCTCTGAGTATGCACCTATGGATTCATGTATGTGATCATGAATTAAGGTTATATGCATTCACACATTTCCTTTACTTCATTCAGATTAAAGTTTGAAACTCTTGTTGGAATAGTCCCAAGTTTAATTGAGAGGGGGGGGTGAATTAGTTATTAGTCAATTTAATTCTTTCCTCTTTCTTAAATGTAATTTGATATAAAGTAAATACACATTCAGATAACACAATAGAGTACTCAACAATTTTGGTTACGGGGAATCCAAATAGGTAAAAATCCCGGTGGGAATTAGCACCCACAAATAACTACACTAGTTTATAATGATCCCTGTTAGAAGATCTTACAACCCTGTTAGGATTTGATCTTTACAATGCAAGAAGTACAGAGACCTGGTTAAAGGTCAGACCCTGTTAGGAATCTTTTATAGATAACCGTGTTAAGAGTGAGGAATCACTGTCCAATATCTCACTGCTAAGATGGTGAAGGCTACAACCTTCAGTACAATAGATATACACTATATCTAGTATATGAACTATTTGAGTAGACCTATTGTCTTGATCAGTTCCAATGAATTGCAATCAACTTATGTTTCTTCACATAGATCTTCAACTTATTCTTTCTGACTTTCTACTCTTCTCTGTCTTTTCTTTTTCACTTCATTTTTGACACTTAGTGAACATATCTGAACTTTTATATGTATCTTCACCAAGGATAAGGTCATGACGGTATCTGGAAACACTTCATCAACTTCCTTGTTGGCTCAACCAAGCACGCAATAAAGATTAAGACCATGCAACTCAAACTAAATAGACGTGAAGCTTCACAAAGTCAGCTTCACCAAATTAACTCTAACATCAAGATTCTATTGAAACACATTTAGTGCATTTGGATAATTATCTTTAACTCATAGCTAAACATGAATACAAACACGCATATCTTGAAGATAGGTGCAACTCAATAAACATTGTATTTACATTGGCTATTTAACAAATAAACTCCAAAAACTATAACTGCCATAACTGATTAATCATAACTCAATTGAAACTGCATATCTGACTTGGTGTGAATGCACATAGAAACTAGAACATGTATACACCATGGAAATAAACACACATAGCTTCAAAGCATCTGTATTGATAATTGAATATAGGATACATGTTGTATATTATATGTTGTCATCAATGGCAAACATACAATCACTTATTTGCACAGAGGCAAACCTCCAACAATCTCCCCCTTTGACATTGATGGAAACATATGATGTCATCAACTCAGAGTGTATTCCTTGTTTTTACAATCTTCTCAATATCCTCATCAAAGGTTCCTCTTCACTGTATCTACTCTATATACTCCCCCAGAGTATATGCTCCCCCTTACTAATACTCCCCCTTTGACATCAATGACAAAGGGTGTTAAACACCATTAAGCACAGGTACTACTCCAGAAGTAGAGTAGTCAACCATTCAT
>MU227464.1:2276601-2304994 GCA_018584345.1 Thuja plicata | reverse complement strand
TTTGAACCCTCATCCCACTTGGAAGATGTAGGGACTTTTCAAAAGGAGATTTGATGTGACCCTTGCTAGGTGATAGGTGCTAGTTTGATAGGTGGTAGGAGCTAGTTGATAGGTAGAGTTAATTAAGGTTAAGTATAGTTGATTATCTTTATTACATGTATTAACTTAATTAAAGTAGTATGATATTGCACTTGTTTTTAGAAAGATATCATTATTCCCTTCTTTATAGACATTATTATTAATAGAGTATTTTTGAAATTGGGTGAATTTTGTAATAGATTTAATTGTTGAATTATGGTTATTTAAAATTAAGTATAAATAGAGTATTTTTGTAATTAGGTGAATTTTGCAAAAGATTTATTTGTTGATTTATGATTATTTAAAATCAAGTGGCCCCACCTAATCAACGTAATTTCACTTAAAGCGTGTTATAAAAATTCAAGATTTGAGACCATAGTATATGTGAAAAATTTATAGAGCGTCTATACATTAGGGATGTTCCTCATTGGTTAACTATAGTAAAGTAAAATCGTTAGACATAGTTTATTTAATTGTATGGTAAAGTTGGAAGCTTTAGCTCTAGATGGAAAATATGTATGTTCGCTAGTTACGAAGTTAATTTAAGATGTTATTAATATATGATTTAAAAAAAATAAGTCTTGTTTTTATTGAAGATAGATAGTAATGTATATATTTAAGGGTAGTTAATAATTACAGATGAATTCTTTATGACTAGGTTTTTAAATAGGATATTTAGTTAATATTTGTGGTACCGCACGCTAATGTTATAGCATAATTATAATATCAATTGATATACTATAAGTATAGTAACTTAATAATAATTATTATAATTATTCAATATATATCATATTTATCAATCAATTCCATAGTTTTTATTGATTCATAAACTTGAATATATTTATCTTAAAACTATTGTTACCCTTGAGGGTATTAAATTGGTTAAAAGTACATTAATTAAATGGGTATGTCGTAATTATAAATTAAACTAGCATTTATTCATTTGAAAACAAATAATGATGCAAACGACAAATTAAAGTTCATATTCGTTATTTCCTTAAATAGATCTCACAATTATAGTATCAAATTGGCTTGATAGGTACCCGATTGGGATATGGATAACCCATATTTAGAATGACAAAAACTATTAACATTCATTCCTCCTAGATAACCTATAATCTTTTTAGATCGATGATCGACAATATTGACCGAGGAGATGAACAACGATCCTCTTCGATTATATCGTTATCACCTAGAATCATATGGTTTCAACTTCATTAAAGGTTGAACACCAGAGTCTCTTGTGACTTCGTCATTGAATCCTCTTTCCCGCAACTTCAACGTGGAACTTTTCACTTTAAAAAAAAATTTGTTGGTTGTGTTTTGACCCGAACTTTTGGGCATGACAATAAGATAGCTAAAGAACTTGAGAAAAATCCCACATAAGTGAAAATGGAAAAGTCTGATGATATTCCTAAGAAGAACAAGAAAAAATCTGATGAAGGTACATCTGCGACATCAACCACCATTGATTTAGAATCCTCTCCACCTTCTGTACCCAGCAAGTTAACCAGAAGGAAGAAGCAAGTTCCTACAAGTCATCCATCCTTAAGGACCACAAGGAGCAAGGTAAAGAACACTCAAGCCCCTCCTGAGGTAGGATTTAGGCCTAGTCTAACAGTCCTAAAGAAAAGTATTGTTAATGAAGGAAGACTAGAATCTATCAAGAATGTCTATGAAAAATATCAAGAGATAGACAAATCTGAAATTCATTCAATGATTATATCTCATATGATCAAGTTCAAAAAGTCAGTATTGGAACTCAAGACAGTCATACCAGACAAACTATGGAACATACTGGACCTATTAAAGAGGAAATCAATTGAAAAATATATGAGGATAAGAGAAGAGACATCAGACAGTCTTCTCCCTGTTTGCTCACATGATGAGAAAGCTATACTGCTGGATTTATTAAAACCTCAACTCAGAACCAAAACTAGACCACTTCATATCATGAATAAAGAGTATGATCTGGTTGGAGAAGAGACTCGAAAATCATTTGAGTGGGTATTTCTAGATAGACATATGTATCCATCAACGGTGCCTATAGCAAAGGCAACTCCAATTCCTGCCAAACAGGTTACAGAACCAGTAATTCAAAATGCACCTAAGACAGGTCCACAGGTTTTAGCACCCTCAGTCTAAATAGCTTTTAATACAGTTAAAGATTCATGAGAAACTATTGTGATTGATGATATCAAGATATCCATGACCGCTTCTGAAAAGGACATGGATAAAGTTGAAAAAGAATTTGTCAACACTGAAGAGATAGAGTAGGTATGCATTGATAACACATCCATACAGCAAGATGAAATTCCCTCTAGAGATTCAAATAAAGAGGAAGACAATCAATCTAATGAGCCACTAGTTATGGATAATCCTATGAAAAGTGAAAATATGGATGCTATTCAAAATGTCATATTGACTCCACCCATCAAACCATCATTTTTGTCAAGCTTGAACCCTGAAGCAGTAATGTTAGATGCTTGGGAAGAAGAAGATTTGATTAAAATCAGTGTGTTGGCCATGGAGAAAGCAAAAGAGAAACAAGTCATGAGAAACCCTCTCTTTCTAGAAATAGTGAACATTCTGAATGACCTAGTGCCAGTAGACAAGAAAATGGCTAAGATTCAGTCTGTTGATGATGTTGACAACATCTTAATAGGTTTCAAATCACATTTCACAAGTTTAGTATACTCTGCTACTAAAATTATAGAAATAAGTACAAGAAGGGAAGATTAGATGAATTGACAAAGAATTTCTCCCTAGATCTAAACTCACTAAAGATTGGTCAAACAATCTTGAAAGAACTTGCAGCTAAAGGCAGAAATGTAGTAGCAAACTGTACGGACGGAGTGAAATTCACCTCAGAGCACATCAAAAAGATTGAGGAAGATAACATGTTGGTTGACAGTGTTAGAAAATCAGTTGAAACATCCACGCAAGACATGAACATCTACAAAAATATCTATCAAGGTCAGTTGGACAAGATTGGAAAGGCAAAGTTTGAGATCAACAAGATAAGAATCAGGCAGACTCAACTGAGAAATGCACTAGCGCCCTTTCTAGCAGTCTTGAATGAAAACATCAAACAAATAAATACAAAAATTTCCACATATGATCAGGGTCCCAGCATGGATTTGACTAAAATGGAAAATCTTAAATATGCTTTATGTGCCCATCTTCAGACCGTAGATGTATTGAAGGCATTCTGGTAGCAGGAAATCAAAAATCTACAAATTACTTATCCAGATGTTTATACAGAGTAAGTACTCAGGGACTTACAAATTATGGACACCTTTGTCATTACTGACAAAGGGGGAGTAATTTATTTAGGGAATATGTGTATATATGGGGAGTAGTGTATGTATATGTTAAAGGGTATAATGATTATAATAGTTTTTTGTGTTAGTCAATTTTGAGTAACTTGGCCACATTTCTTTGTTGCCATTAATGAAAAAGGGGGAGATTGTTGGCAATTTGACTCCCAGGAAGTATATGACTTATTTTGTGTTTTCATTATGGCAACAAAGTCATATGAAAGTTTGACAGCAAACTATGAAGTGGAAATTGACTAAGTATAGAAGACAAGATAGAATAGTGATTTGCAGCTGATCAATGCACGAATGCACGTGCATCGATCACATCAGGATATGCACATTCAGACTTAAGTTCTATGGTATGTTTTTGTGCTTTCCCTAGACACTCATGGTCAGATATATTAGTACGGATAAGTTATAGCAAGAACAGTGATACCAGCAGTTCAGAAAATAGAGTATGAAGCCGACTTCAATTTTTGGATCAGCGTATAATATTTTATTATGTAAAGGCCAAGTGCCTATTATAGTATGTTTGCAATCATATCTTAATTACTATTGTAAACATGCTTAAGCCAATTTGTTTGGAAGCATTGTGAATATTTTTTTTGGGATGACTAAGGTCTTGTTTATGGTCACGTCTATTCATGCATGAATATATATTTAACATGCAAATTTATATTAGAAAGTGTCACAAAATATGCAGAGCAGAGATATAAAAGAATAGTATAAGATGTCAGAATGAGATAAAGCTCTTTAAGAGAATAAGAGAATCATCCCATAACCAGAACTGATCAGACAATTGTGTCACATACATCAGTTCACTTTTGGATTAGTGTATATCTATTATCAAGGAGGTTGTAGCCTTCATCCTACTGAGAAGTGAGCTTCTTGGACAGTGAATCCTCACCCCTAACAGTGTTATTTGTAAAAGACTCCTAACAGGGTCAGACCCTTAACTAGGTCATTGTACTTGCATTGTAAAGACTGCTCCTAACAGGACAAAGGAACTTTAACAGGTTCATTATATTAGTGCAATATTTGTGGGTACTAATTCCCACCGGGGTTTTCCTCTGATCAAGGTTTCCCCGTAATCATCTCATGTGTTATGTGTTCTTATGTTAATCTTCAATTGATATATATTTGATTAATGTTTAAAGTTGATAAAATAGAATAAATAGACAAACACTGATTCACCCCCCCCCCCTCTCAATGTTTCTAACATCCACATCTTCTCAAATCTAAAGGGGAATTTTCTTTGCTTAATAATTAGGTCAAGANTGATTCCCCCCCCCCCCCTCTCAATGTTTCTAACATCCACATCTTCTCAAATCTAAAGGGGAATTTTCTTTGCTTAATAATTAGGTCAAGAATAAGAGACAGGGGGAATGATCTGATCCAATCCACACTAGATCATAAAGTTTACTATTGTGGGAATTTAGCCAATCAACCATGATCAAATCTCTTTCCAACCTAACTTGAATACACTCTTTCCTAGTTCTCCTATTGCTCTAGGTGAAATTTTCCCCTTGAAGATCCACATCTAAGAGTGCTTGATCATTGATAAAATCCATGAGATCCTATCTACTTTCCAGATCACGGATAATCTCACCCAGTTTCTCCCCTTCTTTCAGAGGGGTGCTAAAATCCCCCATGATAATACATTTATAGAGATTTAGCATGGACAAAATGTTTCTAATTTTATCCCAATACTATTTTCACCCTTTTTTAGAATTAGGAGCATAGATATTCATGATATACAAACTTTCATTATTCTTAATATTAGTGATATTCAGAAGAAACACATTACCTTCTTCGAAGACAATATCGGCTATCATGAGAGAAGAGTTCCACAGAGTCATCAAACCTCCTAAGGCACCTTTTGAACTCACAGCAACCCTATCTATAGACTTACAAAACTTAATGCCTTCCAGTTTATCCTTTTTTATCTTAGTTTCCTAGATTAACATGACATCAGGTCTATGATCCCTTATCATATTCCTAATTACATCATGCTTATGTGGCCAGTTTAGACAACAAACATTCCATGATATTAGCTTAATTTATAACTAGAGGTACAGGCTGCTTGAATGGTCTTTTGGGTTCCATCCGCTATGTTCTTACAGGACTATTTTTGCCAGATCAGGCTCAATTTTTCTGCCCTAGGGTTTTTTTTTTAACACACAGATCAGATTTTTTCTTGCTCCTAGTTGCTGCTGGGGAAACCAAGGAAGGGTCTCTGTTTCTCTTTTTTTTCTTGACTATAGCCAAATCACCCTCCTTCCCTTCCTTGTGTTTAGCAAATAATTCTTCCATTCTTGTGAACTTCCCAGGAGTTACCAAATTTAATAGTGCTTCCATTTTGAAAACATTCTCCTAACGTTTCAACTCAAGAATAGGTGATACATGAGTGTTCTCACCCCTTGGGATGTTATGTGCTGGAAAGAAAACCCTAATCTCCCAGGAAAGTTCAGGGGATCTCGGGGCCAACGAAGAGAAGGATGATGGGGACCCATCTACACAGCCCTGATCATCCAAGGTTTTAAAGATGGTTCCTTCCAAAACTGGTTCAGCTACCTCAAAAGGTGACAGCTCCAAGCACTGCATAACAATGGCAGAGCACTGAATGGGTTCCTCTATATGAGCATTGGTGGGTGCTTCTTCTTCCCCATGTTTGTTTGAAATAGGGAGCTCAGGTGATAGGTCCATTTTCCTCCAAAAATAGAGAAGCGATTTGGGGGTTCTCCGAGTTAGATTCTTCAGGAAATTGATCCTTAAAATTTCCCCCTGATTTTTGGGCTTTCCTAGCTTTTTCCTTAGCTAGAGCTGGGCATTTCCTAGCCATATGCCCTGTCTTCTTGCAATGAAAGCAAGCAAAAGGCACGCTTTCATATTCTAGTTTATGTAATATTTTTCCTAACTTAGAGTGAATATCTATGACCTCTGGCATATATTTCCCCTCTTCCAACCCTATACAGACTCTATCATAGGTAAGGCATCATCTTTCCACTATTACAGTTGCAGCAACAATACAACCTCTATTTTTTAACAATTTTATTTACAAAATATTTCAACTTTGAAATATAATTTTTCTAATCAAAAAATTATTATTGGCCCCTTCTCATAATAATGCTACTCTCCTAAATGGAAAAATATACAAAATTTTCAAAAATCTTCCCAGAGAGTGTTCAAGTAATTATTTTGCCATAAACAGACAATGTCCTTATTGTGGGGGTTACACTGTAAATGCAACAAATTCAAGTGATTTAATTGCAAGTACCTCTAGAGAAACAAATGAAAGTAATGTTACAATGGCTCTCATCATGCTACATGAATGAAATAAGAAAGCCACCTAGAAATAGATAAACCATAATTCTATACCAACAAAAAGCTTTCTACACATTCATAAGTCTAAAGACTAAAATTATAAATAACATAGAAAGGATGTTATCGAACTCATAATATAAAAAATAAATGTCACTATCATACCCTGTCAAAGAAATAATTAGGCATCTTGTAGTCTGCAAGGAAAATATCCTTTGGAGCCTCCATGTTTGCTTTCTCAATTTTTGCTAATAGGGCCTGTGTTGCAACTGTGCACGTCACTCTTCTGAGAATTGATAAAGACCCCTGCAAAAGAGTTTTCTTATTAGTGAACAAGATACAATTTGGCACCCATTATTTAAAACCAATTAAGAATAGCTTATTCATTTGTAGATAGAGATTGTATTACCAACTGATTTTTTTAAAGAAGGAAAATATATAGACAACGAGCGGTAAACATCAAGGTGATTATTTTCATTCAAAAATTTGCAAGAAGAAGGTTCCTGTATGTGTGATAAATTCTATCCATTATAAATTGGTAGTAGTAAAATTGCACTATTGAAGGCGGATAGGGTTTCAACCTGATAAATAAAATAAAGAAAGAAGTGCAAATATTGTGAAGGAAGGGTCCTGTGGAGGGGAAATGGATGGCAACAAAAACATAAAAAAATATTCCTACTACATTTTAGTGATCTCTATGAAATCCAAATATTAATTGAATTCTTTATGATAAGTGGATTCTATCTTTGACCAATGATTTAGCAATTTCTTACATAATAAAATACTTTGTCTTCAAAATTCAGAAATCCAATATAGACAATTTCATAGATATTTGACATTTTTTTTGGATGGATAAGGGATCGAAGCCAAGATGAAATTTATTAAGAGTAATGAATGTACATCAAACCTGGTTCAAGAGCATACTAGAAGGAAAGAAACAGATAGAAAACCTCTGGTCATAGCCTGTACAACCTAAAACTAAAGAAAGGATATCTCAAAAAACATCTGGCCAATGCCAAATCCAGAGAAATTTATGCAGGAATCCTCTAGATGCCACAGGATTCAATAGTGTTGATGTGGCAATGGACACCAAAGATTCTGGCTCTTGAGAATCTAAGAATATTGAAACACTCTAAGCTGCCTAAGATTGGAGGAGGAGAATATTCTTTGTTGTTTAAGTCCTAAAGGTTCTCCTAGCCCTCCTCTACCTTTTCAGTACCTCATGATTTATTTCCGCTCCAACTCAAGATTTGAATTATTTAGGACCATTTCAATTGTGAAGTAAAAGATACATGAGCTCATCGTAAATCTGAATCCACTAAGGGTGTACAAATGTACTTTATAGATATGCCTAGTGTTGCCTGACTTTCTAGCTCATATGACAAGTAGTTTCCTTTGCGGAAGATGTGAGTGACCATTGTAGATTCAAATTTATCTACCAAATTTAGAATGAACTCTAAAGTTGCTTGCAGTCTCCAATTCAAGTAGAGTGTATTTTAACTGCATTTAGGGTAAGCATAGAATCACCTTCAATCTCCAGTTTACCCAATTTCAGTTTGATTGCAAGTGACAATCCAAAAAGAAATGATTTAAATTCTACCATGTTACTGGTGTCTATTTCGAGAGGTCTTGCTAATTTTTCAATTACCTTACCCTTGCTGGAACCAATAATACATCCAGCCCCTGATGGACCTAGGTTACCCTTAAAGGCTCCATCAAATTTCAATTTGAACTAACCCGGAAGAGGGATCGACTAGAGAAAATTTTCTCTAAGCCTTGCACTTTCTTTCATTCCTTTGTTGAATATTGTAGGAGACTTAAAACCAAACCAGGACTTCAACATTTTATCATCCCAAATGGTATAATACTTATGTTGTGCACATTGAGATTGGATGCAGGAATTCATTAGTTCAACAATGGTTGCCTCAATTTTGTTGAGTAAAGAAGCTATATCCATTGATTTGTCTCGGAAAATCCTTTTGTTTCTTTCTTTCCATAATTCTCATATCAAAATGGAAGGAGAGATAACCCATAGATTACCACAAATGCTTTCCTTAAAAGGTTGGGGTCATGATGTGAAAAGAGATAAAATGTCTCGGGGAAGAGCTGATGACAACCTAATTTTGAACAAAGACATTGTCAGCATTTTGTTGCAAAGGAGCAAGTGAGCAGAAAATTATTTGTGTCTTCTTCGTTGCTATGGCATAAAGTGAAAATTAAAGGCCCACAGTATCCAACTTTCATGAACTAATTAGCAGTGAGGACTCTGCCCCTAGATTGTTGCCCAAGAGAATAATCCTACCTTCAGAAGACAAACCTTGTTCCAACATAGTTTTCTGGAGTGTTGGGATTGGGTTTGTAGGGAGATACCTGAAATAAGTCTATATCCATCCTTCACAATATAAATCCCTGATTTTTATCCATTCCAAATTATTTCATCCTTTCCATGTTTAAGCAGAAAGAATCTATCTTCAAGAATCTTGTTAAAATGTTCCAAGTCTGTATGGTCTAAGCTGAGTTCTGAAAAATGACGCTAGTGCCAAGAACCAACTACATTGCTCACTGAGGAAGGTGATAAGTAATCTTTAACCAAGACCCCCCATTGATCTATACACACTTTTCTAATTCTATTTGATCCCAATAAAAAATTATTCTAGGATACCCCCCCATGAGTCATCCTAGAAAAGAGCTATATTCTCATCTTTGATGTTCCAGGAGAGGTGATCCTCAATATTGCCCCTATATCTTGAAATAAAATTCCAAATTATGGATCGCCTAGGGAGTTCCCTAACTCTAACAACTTCAACATCATTAAGGTTGTGGAAGTATTTCCCTCTAATAATCCTAACCCATTTGAGATTTGGTTCTTTGAGAATTTTCTAATAAAGTTTCTCTCCAAAAGCCCGATTATGCCAAAGTTGGTTCATGATCCCTATACCCCCTTCCTCCACTGGACTACATATTTTATCCCATGAAATGAGGGAAAATTTTGTTTTGGTGTCTGTGCCTTGAAAGAAGAATTTCCTGATTTTTTTGACAATGTCCATATAGCTACCCATTGGTAATGCAATACAAGACATTAGATAAATGGGAATAGCTACCAAAGTAGCTTTAATCACAACAATTCTACTTGCCCATGATAATTATTTGGATTTCCCTTATTCCATTCTCATGTCCATTCTTTCACCAATAGGTTTCCAAACTGATGATGTTCTCATAGTTTTGTCAATTGGGATTCCTAGGTAAGAACATGGGAGAGTTCCAGTATTGAAGTCCAAAACCTTTATTATCTGATGCTGAATTTTCCTCTCTGTATGAAAAAAGAAAATTAGAGACTTGTGTTTATTGGCAACTTGTTCTAAAGCTAATGCATAATTTTCAATATTTTTCTTAATTTGTGAAGCCTCCCCAATGATGCCCTTACCAAAAAGAAGAATATCATCTACAAATTGCTGGTGAGTAACTGCCCTTACAGTCGAGGTGATTTCCACACCACTAATTGAGCCCTGATTATGTAAACTGATAAGTCTACGCCCCAATGCTTCTTCCATGAGGATAAATAAGAGGCATGAATTATTTCAACAAAACACATGAGGCATGGTTTCCTAGGTTATTAAAGGTCCTATGCACAATAACAATGTCAACCTAATTGTCAAAATATTATGTAATGGATCTATAGATAATTGCATGGTCATATGGAGAAATAAGAACCATGTCTTGAAAGGGATTGTTGCAATCCCAATTGCATATTTCCAAGTGTTTCTAGCACAATGAATGAAAGCCACCGTTCCTGAAATAAAATTGAAACCCTAACAACATTATTCATAAACTCAAGTGGTAAATTGGAACCCTACTAGGCTTAACCAAAATCTCAAGTAGACGACTAAAATAATATAATGGATATGACAAATAAAATGTGAAGGAGCTGGAAATCAAATTTACCATTATATTGAAAGCTTCTATCCAAAGGAAAAACTAAACCCAATACATACCTTTCACAATGTAATGTTGAATAAAACAAATACTCACTTGAATATTTTCTGGTATGGACGACGATAGGCATAATGGCGTTTGAGCATCTGAAGAAATATGGAGGGTTTCATCAAAGAGTGCTGGAAACGAGAAACAATGTAAACAAACTGAAAAATGCCAACAAAAGGCATGCAATTTAGAACGAATTTGAAGAAACTCTACTTTTGATCTTCCAATTGCAGCGATTATGGCTTCAACCTTTGGAAAATATGCCTAGACTTGAAAATTCGTAGGTGGAAACGAAGGCAACAACTCAAATATTTCCTGTGACCAAAACATCACATGGATGTTGTTTGTGAATTGATCAAATAATTAAGAGGCTTCTTCACTCCCCTATGGCAAGGACACTATTCCTTTGCAGCCTTTGTTTCCAATTTCATGCGAGGGCCAACCAAAAATCAAAACCAAAAAAAATAATATATATACTACCTCCTATTAAGCCATATGTTGTCTTGGCCTGTTGCCTAATTATAGGCACATCCAAATGACATCTTTCATGTTAAACTGTTGCCTGGTTATAGGCACTTGCTAGCCACGTAAACCATTTGGAAAATGGCACTTGTTCAACCTTGAAATCACCCGACCTATTTTTTGTGGAATTTTTGAATGAAGAAAATGAAAAGACTACCATGAAAAATCAGCACAACTAATGAGAAAAGAGAAAGTAAAAAAGAAAAATTCAATTTAATAAGAAAATTTCTTGAGATCATAAGATAAACGGATTTTGTGTAGTTTTTGAGAAGCAAACTAATTGAAAAATGATACTTGAAAACATTAGTCTACTGTCTTATTGGAAAGGACTAATAATCTAACATTTAATGATCAGATGAGTTCAAATTGGACTACAATACAATCACTTAATAATTTTATCTCCAATACTTGAAGATGATTCTTAAGGTATCATATTTCTTATACTTGAACATTCAAGTGTACATTTATCCACACTTGATATCACTTTCTATTGTCAACTCCCATCTAAGACATGCATACAAGCATTAATGGTCAATCATTATTTTATAAAAATATTAGAAATTATAATTATATACATTTTTACAATTTATATTTGATATATCTATAATGTTTATATTTTTTTTGTTATATTTTCGACATGTTGTGTTACCTACAGAGTTTGTAACTTTGTATCTACCAAATATAATTGAACAGTAAAGTCTATGTAAGGAAAGAAGATATAAACAATATGAAAAATATATATAAAAATATTTAAGGTACGTTAGAATTTGGGAATATAAAAATGTTAAGTCATTCTCTCAAAATGGTGTACATGTGTATGAAATAAGAATAGTAGGAGTGCAATTTTTACCATTACAATTAGATAATATTGTTTACTTGCAAATAAATTAGATTAATAAGATTGCAAATTATTTTTTTATTAAAATATTATAAAATACCAAATGTTTAATAATAGATCACTCCCAAATCCACAACATTGACAAAAATAATTGAGTAATGAAGTCTATGTAACGAAATTGTGTGTGTGTGTGTGTGTGTGTGTGTGTGTGTGTGTGTGTGCATACATACATACATACATATGTATGTATGTATGTATGTATGTATGTATATGTATATATATACATATACACATATATATGTATACATACATACACACACATATATATACATATATAGATATACACACACATGAGAAGTACATAGGTTTGGAAGATATTAAATGTTGATAGTGAAAAGGTAAGTAATCAACCTAACATTACATAAGATTATGTCATTCTCTTAAAATGTTGCACATAAAATCAAATAAGAATTGTGTGGGTGTGCATTTTTTTATCATTAAAATTATGGGCATCATGAAAGAGAAAACAACGGGTCGGAAAGCCCCAAAAATATGATTCAACTGTCATGCATTTTATATATTACTAACAAAATTAGTTAAAAAAAAATTTAAATAGTCTTTGCTACTTGTACCATTTGAATAAAATAAATTGTTACTTCTTTTGAAAAATATATATGTATTTTTTTTTTAAAACACCAAATTTTAAAGTTCTAGTTTAATTCATTATAATATAATTTTAGAAAGTTAGTAAATATTCATGGGTTCATTAGAACTTCAAAATAAAATAGTAAGTTTAGAAGTAAGATTTCAATCCATTATGATAAAATATTGGAAATTTAATGCCTCATAAACACGTATATTTAAGAATATATATATATATATATATATATGTAAAATTTAATATAAATACAATATCAAAGCTTCTAATAAGCTAACTCGATATTTTGAGAAATTTCTTCAAAAATTCCCTTCAAATCTAATATTCTTGTTTGGGCTTTCATTACACTACCTAAGTAAAGTAATTGTTATTAATATTGAAACATAGTTGTATCACTCAGTTTTAACAATGTGAAAATTTTAAACATTAGCAATAATTCTTAACCATTCAATACTAAATTATTATGTCAAAAATTTGTAATGAAAATAACCTCAAAAACAACAAAACAAAATAAAGTAATATTTAAAAGTTAAAATAATATCATGTTGTAAAATAGCCAAAGATAAAATGATAATCCAATGACATTTATTTAATATATAATAACAAAATTGTTTTCCAACTAAATATAATAAATTTAAAATGATAGTAACTATAGCCCCCCGAAAAATATAAAAACATGGCAAGCAACTTTTGTTAAGATTGTGTTGTGAAGAGGCCAATGAGATAAAGGGGCAAAGATTTTAAGAAAAATGTTAGAGATCCTACCAAAGCAACATTTTTAAACAAATTAAAATTTTGTTTTAGGTGTTTAAAGATTTAGGGAGGATTTGGGGAAAAAACAAACCTTAGTAAGATAGAGACTTACATGCATAAATTGTGCTCTATTACCAATTACTCTAATGAAAATAATGGATACAAAGAATTTTATAATCCCTTGTAATATTCACATTACTAATATTATTAAAGAGATATAGATTCTAAAAGAGACAATATCTATCTAAATGTGAGGTTTCTGATAGTCTATTATTATTTTTATACATACAATGTCTCTATCTTTATGGTTAAATTGCATCTCCATGTTATTTTCCTCCTCTCTTCGCAAACTCTCTATTGATCTTGAGTTTTCTTGCTCTAGATGATTATAAATCTTAACCACCTTATCTTGAGAGATATGGAAGTCTTTTTCTAGTCATGATTCATGTGTGTTGTCTATCTCATATACATCATTTTCTCAAGTCTCGGGTTTTCACTCCTGAGATCCTATTAATAGTTTTTTTTATTTTACTATCTAGACTATATTCACTCTAATGAAAAGATTCGTTGAATTTAAAAATTGCAAAAATAAAAATTATTATTTCATACATAATATTGTAAGTTAAATTAATGTATCTTTTATGCATCTATTAAATTTGATGACATGTAACTGATTGAATGTTTGGAGATGTTAAGTTGATCACCAAAATGCAGAAAGATATTGCAAGACATTAAATCAGTTAATGGATTGTATTATCATTGATGTCAACTTGATATAATCTAATCAGTTATAATCACAGTGTCAAATACTTTAGAGAATCAGAGAGATAAATATTATGCTTTTAGTAAGGCATAAAAGACAAGCATTCACTATGTGACTTCAAACATCGACGGCTAGTGGAACCCGACGGAAAGAGATAACTGAAAGTCAAGTCACTGTGATGCCCAAGCAAGAAAATCGATGATCATTACTGATGAGCAGAATAACAAGCATACCTGACGGCCAGAATCACAGTGTAACCAAAGGAAAGACAACCCTGACGGAGAAGCCCGAGGTGAACTAGAGTGGTGTCTGAAGCTTACAAAGAGTTAAAACACCGAAGTTAACTAGAGTTCAGAAATGAAAAAATATATAGCTGACAGAGCTAAATATAGACTTAATTGGTAGTTATCATTGTTTTCATCGACAAGATAAAGCCAGAGATAAGTAAATGATTTAAAGTTGTTTTTTCCAGTTGGCAAGAAGATCTCTATGAGATAAAACAAGATTTTTTCTTTAAATCAAATTAGCTAAAATTGCGGATCACACCAAGATCAAGAAAATCAAGAACCTAAAAATGGTGATATCATGTCTATAAATAGACAACTTAATTCATTACAAATTAAGGGGATTGAATGAAAAAGAGGATTCTGGAGAGAAACTAATGAGGAACAACTTCATACAGTCCTGATCAATCAAGCTGAGGAAAGAGATAGAGATTTATGCGGACACCGAGCAACAGATCATAGCATCATTAAGTAGAAAAAAAGTGGAGAAGAGGTTTTAAAAACATATATTGATCATATTGGTTTTATGAGATTACAATAGATCTGAAAATTTGCAAGTATAAGTTGTATATGTGAATAGGTCATATTGTTTCAGTTTAACCATTGATTTAGAAAGTCTCTTAACCGAGCAGGATTTAAAGATCCTTTCTATATTGAGATACATCCCAAGGAGTATCAAAAATTTTGATCATGAAGATAACATGAGATGCCAGATACAATTTGACAAACCAGAAGAGTTTGGACAAGGAAGGTGTTAGGGATTTTTCTTGTATGAATCACAGTGCTTGAAATGACTACTTGAACACTATGCCTCCTAATACTGATTCAGATACAAGAAAATCCTAATTGCTAAGGATTGGATAAGATCCTTCTTCATTTTTGAGCTCCACATATACTCAAGTAGGTTTTACCTCTTATGATTACTGATTACATAGTATATATAAAAGTGGAGACTGATTTTCTATGTATCTTTGTTAAACCAACTTATGAAATACCTTTCAAATGATCAAGCACAACCAAATCCAAAGCTTAACCAGACAAACTATGATTGTAAATATAGCAAAAACCAGTGATACAAGGACTTTCATCCTTCTTCCTTTTAAGGAGGGAGAACCTAGTTGATTCACTCTCTAAGGAATCATCAAAATGAACTGTAATGAATACAATTATCTAGACATGGAGTTCAGATAACATAAATAAAGATTTTAATATTTGAATGATTGATGATGAGAACTACTTTTCAGAACTTAGACCAGTGTCTAATCTCGGGCAAAGAGTCCAATGAGATATAAATCAATAGAAACCCAATTAATAAGAACACAGACAAGATCCCAGATAGAGTGCCTTACAAACTATCTTTTCATTTTCACATCTATCTATCAGATTTTCATACTAATACCCTGCCCTCTAGGATTACTCACAAGACTAACTCCTTCCTTGAAGGAAGCTCATAAGTAACTGCATAATTACCTTATAACTAGCATGTTTAGAATGCCTTACAGACTAAACATACAAGAGCATGAACAAAAATAAAAAAAGACATCACAAATCTGACACTGGAGATTCCACTATATTTTATTAATGTCATTCTGCTTCAAAACATTCAAAATAGACACCAAGCTTCAAAAATAAACCATAATCTGATGTCTACTATGCAGCTGTAAATTCACCATCCCTGTTACAATGGAGAAAAAACCAGATATAGGAGAAAGGAAAAACAACCCAGTCACCGACATCTGTCTGTCCCTAGAAAATATCTGCAACTACTCAAACTGAAAGTGCAAAAATCTAATTTGATTTTCCCTCAATTGGTCTGCAAAATCATGATCTCCTTTTCGAGAGCTTTCTGGCAACATATAATACTCCATAGTTTGGACAAAATTTGCCCTCTGAATCATCCCTAACAAACTCCATCTCCCATGCATATTCTCATTTAAATTTTGAAATTTTTGCATTTGAATTTAATTATTTTTCAATAGTTGAACTATTGAAATGAGACAAATTTAACTTTAATATTTCCCCTTTTCTATATTTTGTTTGATTGTGACACTTGTCACCTAGGCTTAATGGCTTAGTGGTTAGATGGTGAGCATCTTTCCATTAAGCCATTAAGTCAGCCCTTGGATCTTGTTGAAGCTGCTCACTTTTTAATCTTTTTCCATTTGTGATGGATTTAAATAAATATTTCAATTAAATCATTATTTCCCCAGAATGCGACACTTGTTGCTTGGGCTTAACGGCTTAAAGGGTAGATAGTGAGCATCTTTCCCCTAAGCCATTAAGTCAACCTTTGATTTGTTTTGAAGCTACAAGTTCTTTAACCCATTTGATGAAATGAATTTACATTAAAAAATAATTTGAATACTACACATCTCACCAAAATGTGCCAAGTGTCACCCTGTGATTGGTCTGCAGGTCCACTTGGCACCACATGTCGATCTCTCATTGGTGCCTCTGAACTGCATTTGAATTGCACCACTTGGTGCCTATTGGGTGTCACATGGCATCCTCTGATTGGCTGACTGATCCACTAGGCGCCACTTGTCACTTGTGCCATGTGGACCAATGGCTTAATGGCTTAAGCTTATCTTCCTTGCAACTTTCTCACTAAGCCATTAAGCCATTCATCAATTTTGGCCACCTTGAGATTCATGCCCAAACATGCATCCTCTTAAGCCCAGTCACCTGCCATGTCAACACTGCGGGTCCCGCCAAAATTTGGGCATCTTCTCCTTGGCATGATTTTCAAGGCAAGTCCTCAACTCCTGCACGTGCCCATAATCTCCTCTTTCTTCTTCAAATTACATTGCAAGCATTTTTCCTTGTGAATGCTTCAAAATCCCCTTGTGAATGCTTCAAAATCCCCTTGTGGCATCAATGTGGGATTAATGGATTTGAAGTTTTTGAAGTTCTGCATCTATTTTCACCCAAAATTAGTGGTCCCCACCGCACACTTAACCCTCTAGCCTATGGTCTCCAAGTGGCCTCTTGTCCCTTTGCTTCAAATAAGTTGCTACGCACTTTAGTATATAAAGATCACACAAGAAAACCACCCTACGCATGTGGGATACTATTTCTGAAGCTTTTCCACCTTTCATTTCACTACGCAAGGTATGGATATGTTTAAAACATTTGCAAATTTTCCTTTTCAATGTAGACTACTCCAATTGGTTGCGTGACCTTTTCTACAACCCACGTGCTGCCTACTCCTTTCTAAACATTGTGCAATCTCCCTAAAACTTTGGTGCAACAAGGCACTTAAGCCCCATGTTTGAATGGGCAGTTGTTTCTCGCGTGCTATGTAAGGCCATCACACTGGTTAATTTCACTTGTTTGAAGTGTTTCAGATGTTTGCAATTACCATGCGCTAGATATTCATCTTGCACTACACCTGCAAATTTCAATTTAAATAATTTTGTTTCAAATCCTTTTCCATGTGTGGGCTTCTATAGCATGTTGTGCAGGCTCTTTCCATGTTGAAAGGCTATTGTGCAACATTTTCATCAAACAATAGTCATGGTTTATCCATACTATCACACCTGCCAATTTCATTAGCTTGAAAGTTTGTAGAACCTTATCAACAAATTCATTTTGTGCACATCTTGTAATCATCGCATTTCATGAGATGCCATCTCTTTGAGGCATCCTGTCAAACAGTTCACGTGTCTTGTTCCAAAGCTTCCATTTTAGCATGGGCAAGGAGGACACTGGCAAGGTTGTTGAATTTGGCTTTACATCTGCAAAACATTTAAAAGACTTCCCTCAAAATCTCCAGCGCAAGGCTTCATCCCTATATCGCGTAGTCTTTCAATGCTTTGATCCATCAAACATGCTCATGGTCTATCCAAATTTGGCCTTATCTACTACCTCAGAGCCTTTTAGTTGTTGTGTCATTGCACAATGCTGGTGTCTCCCTACTCTTATATCAGCTAGCATGTATTTTCTTGAAATTTTTCTTAAGTTTTACAAGGCACATTGACCCCCACATTGCTGCGCAGGGTACCCTCAAGGCTGTGCAATCTATTAATGAATCACAACTTGCAATGATTTGTATTTTTCCTCTAAAAAGTGCGTAGACTCCCTGTTGGGAATTTTTGTGTGTTTGAGATAAAAAATTAGAAACTTCCATTTCAAATGATGCGCAATCCAGCTACTTAATGGTTTACCTTGCCACATTACATTTGTACTTAATTAAAATCTGCATTGTCTTAAGTGCGTCTCCTCCAGGTTGTGCGTGGCACTTCCATTGCCATTGCTAGTAATCATATTTCCTCTTTTCTTTGAACTCTGGTGTATTTTGAAAAGATCATAGCCAAGGTGCTAGAAATCAATCTTTAGATAAATGACAAAGACAGGTGTGCTATGAAGAACATGGATGGTAATATCATCCTTCTCTCCAGATTCATTTGTTTTGTCATCTTTGACGGATTCATTTTGCATAAGTAGAGAACTCTCAAAAAGAGGCCCATCCTCCTTTGCAAATGCTAAGAAATCTTTCTAGGATTCACAATGTGACTCAGAAATAGCAGCAATATGGCTTGCTCCAATAGATTATCCGTGTCGCCATCCCATCTCAATCAGCAATTTCACACCAATAGTTTTTGCAGAAGGAATATTTAATTCATCTAGAATAGAACCGGGGATAGCAAATGGCTTTGTTTTGTGTTCCTTTTCAGCTATTTTCCGAGCCATGTGTCTAGCCGTAACTCCAAATGTATCAAATTGGAATGAAATACTAAGCTCCTGTGCATTTAATTCTACTTTCTCATCTTTATCTATTACCTCTTGTTTATGTTATGTTCTCATGGTGTAAAGTTCATGTGCTTCATATATGCTTCCCCATTGTAACTATAAAACAAATTGCAATCAAACTGCAAAGCATCAGACTGACAAACTTTATAATCACTCTTGATACTTCTGCAAAGCTATTTCATTTATGACAACTGGCCTCTGGAACTGGCCTTAAAAACTGACAAAAACAAGTAACCAGAATGTGGAGCTGGGCACACATGTTCCATGGTCGACATTCTTCCATACTAAAAAATGACGTCTGACAAAACCCAACAGGTCCAAAGATTTTAATCGCCCAAGTTGCCTATTTAGAAGAAATCTGCAAATTACCCTATCCAATAGCGGTAAACACATTTGGTTTTGACTTTGAAAACATGTCAAAAGACCTCCTAGGAATTTGAGCCTCTGGATACTGGAAGTATGTGATATGGAGAATACAAATATAGAAGGGTGACTCTTGATAGTCATCCAAACAAATTTGGCGGCCCCTCGAAAGTAGCCACTTGAAAATGTAGAGAACTGAAAACATAAGGAATACCGATTTCTGCAAATGGAAAGAAACCTGGAAAGTGTGAAAACAAAATCCTCAGGGTCTAAAACCTTGCAAACTTGAAGAAAATTTGGTCTATAATTCAGGGAAAGAATTTTTCTGATGTGACCAATCATTTTATTCAAGATATAACCTCGCAAACAGGGCCTCCGACCAAGTTGTGCAACTGGTCTGCATCAAATTATTAGAAACTGCAAACGGAATCGGATTGGCAAACTGGAAAAATGAATTCATCATGACCTGAAAATCATCGGGATAGCACATTTTCCATGCCTATAAAATAGGGGAGAATTCAATTTTCCATTCCATTTAATTGGGTGTGAAAATGTAAGACCTCAAAGTAGGTCATTCAGAAATCTGCATTTGACAGTTTGGCACACTAATAGAAACTGCAAATGGAATGGGCTTAACAAACTGACCAAATGGACTTGTCATGACCTGAAGACGGAGACTCAAAAATTATTTGACCTCTATAATGGAGTACAAAATGAATTTTTTCAATTAGGCTACATGGTCAAAAATTACAATCAGTCAAACAGGGCTACTCAGAATTCTGATCAATTACACAATGCATGACAACAACAAACTACCAACTTTGAGGGGTTTGAAAACTAGTCAAAACACATCAAAATGACTTGGGATTTGAAACATAGGCTCTTTGATATGCATACTAAACATCTCCAAAGTTGCAGGCCATGAAACTCAACAAGACACAAGATATTCAAAGGCAAACTAGGCCGGTTACAACATATTGACACTAAGGCACAAATGCAGATTTTGACAAGTGCTCCAAACAAGACATCACGAAATAACTCAAAACTTGAAAGTAACGAACTGGGATGTCTTCATATGCCTAAAAAAGAGTGGTGATTACTTGACATGCATAGAAAAATTCAGAATCTCATCTAGAAAAATAGGCTCAAAAAGCATTTATAAGGGGTTAAAATGCAAAATTTTAACATGGTACTTCAAAAACCCTTACTGCTTTTTTCAGTCCCAACAAAAGGTAGCATAGAAATGCCCGATATCAAGTGACAAACTAATCTTTTAAATCCTCTAACAAGGTCACACCTAACAGTGTATTTGTAACCTTTAATAGGGTTGTCTCTTCACCAAGCTCACTTCAGAAGAGTGAAAATTTTGGGTTACCGGTCCCAAGTGGTTTTTCCCTTAATAGGGTTTCCACGTTAAAAATCCATGTGTCAATGTGTTTATGAGTTATTACTTTAGTGTTTTATATTAGACATAGCTAATCTAGATTGATCGGTATACTCTAAGTAATTTAGTATTTTTTGGTAAATTGAAAGACTGCTATTCGGTAAACATTAAGAATAAGGATTAACAGTGAACTCCGAGAAGTAGTTATTTGATATGATTATTTGAAGGCATACATCTTGTAGGATTGAAGATAACTAGAGGCTTAATATTGGGGTACTAAGTTTTGGGTTGATTAATTGGAATATTTTGAGGCCATTGATTCACCCCCCCCCCCCCACCCCTCTCAATTATTACTAACAATTGGTATTAGAGCTAGTGTTCTTAGAAAGGGAGTTTAATAGCTCAAGAAAAAGATCACAAGATGAACAGACGAGATGTGCCCAAGTTGAATAAAGACAACTTTTCATCATGGCAAAGCAGAATAAGACTCCACCTATTAGGTATTGGTAATGATGTTACTCAACACCTTGATACTAAATATGTGTTTCCTACAGGACCTCACACTCTTGAGAAATTGAGAAAAAGCTTGAGTATAATTGCATAATGATAGAACTTGTCTCATTACTCTCCAATGTTGAGTTTGAAGATGTCAAAACCTGCACCTCTATAAAGAAAATGTGGGATAAGTTGAAGCTGGTACATGGAGGACATGCTAATGTACTGTTGACGGGGTTTTGCTAACCGGGTCCGCCAACAGTCATAAGTTGTCACCGGGTTCCGGGGAAATCGGCCAACTCCGCCTGCAAAGGTTGTTCGGGGGAAATAAATCCTCTGGGCCTTCAAGCACCTGGGTGTCAGGTCACGACGGTGCGGGGCTCGGTTGGGAGAGGTGACTATTTTCGAGGGGGATAGCTGGTTACTTCAACTCGTTCTTCCGGAGATTCAGTATAGTAAGGGTTTCCCAGAGCATTCTACACTTAGCAAATAAAATGAAAAAGATCCTGCAGGGCTAGAAACATTTATCTAACTACAGTCATGCTGAAATGTCTGAAACATCAAAAATACTCTAAAAGACTACACTAAATACCGAAGAAATACACAACCATCGGTTAGCATTTTATCAGTAGCAGAAATAAAGAGGTCGTTAATCTACTTTAACATATCAGAGTGAAGGACATACAGAATATTAAAACATGAAATACCATTAACTCAGAAGTAGGGACGCTAACAACATCATTGCTAGGAATCCTTCCTTCTTCATTAATATTTAGTCCAGCAGGCACTGGTGCGTGATACAATGGTGGCTCCAGGGGAGCATCTAACTACAGAGAACAGAACAATGGAGCATTGAGCTCTACAACTAAAACCAGAAATTACTTTGCTATTGCTATGGACAACAAAATCATCAATTTCGCTGACCCTTGGAGAAGGGCCAATTTGCCTATTTATACAACTCTCCTAACCCTAACCCTATTTTACATATTCCAATAAAATACAATATCCGGGGGCCAGTACTACCTGCGCCACCCTACAAAAGACCTGGAGACGGAATAGGTCTGCCATGTCAGAAGAATAAGATAAGAATATATATCGGAAGAATCAGTCTCGAGAAGAGAGCCGGAGAGGAGAACAAATAAAGTAGGTCCTTCAAGGACCGAGGCTACATGCCTCATAAATAGGAAATGCGACGCCCTGTCTTCAATGTGCCAAATGTACCCTTGAGCAGCGCCTCGAGAAGACCACCATGTTAGAAGGCCAATTGCTGAGCCGACGCCCCTTGATGTGCCCAACTACCTTCTGACAGTCTTATTAACCACTTCTGAAAGTGACCGGTTAGCCTCGGGGACCGGGACACGGATCACTTTAAAGAATACAGAATTTTGGATCCGGGACTCCGGGATCCGGGAACTTACGTTCCCAAAAGAATAAAGAATACTTAATGCTGAAGTTTCCCCGGTTCCCGGAGAACGCTCAAGGCTGCTTATTATCATTGAAGGCCTGAAGGAGGCAGAAAATGCCATCTTCATCTACTTTCTCCAGGCTGCCCCTTCTGTGCCTGGCTACATCAACTAGTTCCCCCAGGTCCGGAACATTATTTCTGAACTCATCTGCCATCCTCGCGGTGTCATGGCCTTTTAGCACCATTTCGGTCAGCTTTGCCATTTGGGCCCCATCCATCCCCTCCGGGGATTGATACTGAGATGCCATCATTTCATCAAAATTTCCCAAAATTGACTCTTCAGGGGTACAAGTATCTGTACTAAGGGGATCAACCCCGAAAGCTTTTATTACAAATGACTTATACAAACTGGAAGAATACTTCACTGTGTTTACCTTTTCCTGTAAGGACTCTACCAGTTGCTTGGTTACCTCCAATGTGAGGTCCAGTCTGGAGTGCTGAGCCCTTATGAAATCAAATGATTCCTCACCCACAATTCCAGATTCGGAAATTATATCTTCCCCTAGGGTGAGGAGCTCTTCGAGCTCTGCCTTCCACGCCTGGTAATTCTCGGCGTCACTCTCCCATTTCTCAATTAGTGCTTCCGCCTGGTGAATAACCTACCAGGCCGTATATAGATTGGGGAGAGTGGACACCAGGAAACATCGGGTGTTTCCTATCTGTAGAGTGACCCATTCGTCTACTGCCTGGGCCTTCTTTTTCATTACTCGCAGGGAGTCTATGTCGCTCTGCGGTAATTATTTAGATGTGGAGGTCTCTGGAGGGGCGGCATTGAGGGGTCGGGCCAACTCAGTAAGAAATCCCGTAAGGTTTGCATTCTTCTCTTTCTCGGATTTGAGCCTCTGGGCCTCCTTTTCACATCGGGCTTCGACTGCCCTTGCTGCCTCCTTAAGCAAGTCTACTTCGCCTTGCTTTCCTCTTTTACCTAGGGATACCTCTGCAACATTATAGTCTGCGGGGTCAGCGGTTGCTTCATCGGCGTCTGGGGGAGGTGTTGCTATGATGGCAACTATCTCTCTGCCCGGCCCAGTTCGCAGAGTATGAACGGTCCGGGCCTTCTTTGCTTTTGGTGGGGCCTGAGCTAGGGCCATCATTTTGGCCAGGGAGAGAGGGATCACCGGAGTGGATTGGGCTTTTTTTTTCCTATTTTCCACCAGCCATGGAGGTGGGAGAGGTGGCCTTCCTACCAGAGTTTGTTCTTTAGATTCTCTCCCGGTGTCCGATGGCGGCTGCTCCTTTTCATCATATATCTCATCTGTTCCTCTCCTGGCCAGAACCTTTTCTGCAGCAATGTTCTTTTCAATTTCTATCTCCTCAGCCTGGTCCTGGATGTCAATCGATGGGTCTGGACCCTGGTCAGCTTCCTCAATAATTTCCTCTTCATGCTTCTCTTCTTCTTCTTCCTCATCTATTGGCAGTAGGGGAGGTATCGGGCCGAGATTCAGAATTTGGGCCGCTGTGATTACCTGCCCGAAGGTTGCTCCCGAGAGTGGCCCTTGGAACATGGCAGCTGGGGTTATGGTTGATCCCAAAGGTCCGGGTCCCGGTTCCCTAGCATATGCCATCTGTTCACTTGGTGGTTGTTGGTCCACTCCCGGACCTTGCACTGCTTGAGCCCCGGAAATAATCTCTGTTTTTGGCCTCTTTTCCTCTGTCTGCTGCTCTTCTTCTTCTGCAGCTTTTTGTTCCAGTTCTTCTGGATCCACAGCCTCTTGCTCTTCCTATGGGACTTTTGTCCCTGCTTGTGTGTCGTCCCCCTGCAAATTTCCAAATTCATCAGTTGCAAATAAGTCAAATTCCTCTTCCGAAGGGGGACTAGCTGGGGCCCCTGCCTGTTCTTCTTTTTCCGGTTCTGAGGAACTAGAAGAAAGGATCTCTACTTCTTTTGGGATGGATGCCTTCGGTGCTAGCTCTACCTTATGCTGTTGGATATGCTTTCTCTTCCTCTGAGTGATTAAAGGCGGCCCCGCATCAGCAATTGCCGCTGATTCTAGGGGATCCACCCCAGTTGCCTTGACCATTAAGGCTGCCAGTGATGGGGAGAATGGAGGACGAATTGGTCCGGCCATGAGCGGGGGAGTGGCAAGCCTTGTTATTAACTGCTCCCTCATTTGCTGAGAGGCTGCCACAGATTTCTTAATCTACTCTTGTATCAGGACTTCTTGCACCGAGGGGGTTGTAGATATTCCCTTTCCTTTGTCTGTGCCTTGTGAAGAAGTCCCGACCCCCGGAGTCAATTTTGGTACCGGCTGCGGTGTTGGTTTTGGTACCGGTCGGGGAGCTTGGCGCATACTTCTGGGGCACACCCTCTTGAAATAGGCGTGACTTCGCTTGACTACTTCCTGAGTGAAGTCCTCAATCGTGGGTCCCTCTTGGGTGGCCCAATTCATTACCAGTAGTGACATTTTGTCAATCCTCTTTTCTTTGTACTGGGGGTCTGCGGTGGGGACGATGTCTGAGAAACCCGTCGGGAACCTCTGGAGCTGTAGTTCCTGCATCATTCCGGTCGTCATTCTATCATAGTGCTAGCTGCACACATCCACATCATCCTGGAAATCAGCCCAGAATTCTTCCATGTGTACTTGGTGGGGCTCCGAAGCCCGGGGCAGTGCCGTTTTAATTCTGCCATGTGGATCAAAATTTCTCCGCACCAGATAAAATTCCTGCAAGTTATAACATTTTAACTCATTGTCTGCCTCCTTCGCGGCAGCTAGACTGCAGGTGTAGTTCCCACAGGAGATTGAGAATGATACGTTGGGGACCTTCTTGTGGGCCAAGAAGGTATGCAGTTCCAACATTTGCCGGCAATATTCCAGCAGCACAATCTTGTCCCCACAATGCTTGGGCAACAAGTAGGGTTTCCCGGAGAAGCCGGCAACCCTAATGTATGTATGCTACTGGAACTGGATATAGTAGTGCCCATAACTACTAACTAATTTCATCGCCTCAGTGGATAGGCGGTATCCGGCATCCCAGGTGGGCGTGAGCAGATGGTTGTAAATGAAGGAATCATTTACCCAGCAGTAACTGGGGAAGCTGGCCTCCCATTGAATTTGTGGGAAATAATCCCATGGTGCCTTTTGTCCCAGGGCAATCCCGAGTACTCCGTCAGTAAGCAGGCCATTGGAGTGGGGCCTCTGTTGGGCCAAAGCCCAGAAAACATAGGAAGTCATGTAGAACTTCTTCTTCTTGTTCAACTGCTGGAACTGGGAGTCGACATAATTGGAGATTATTGTCGCCCAGTCGAAGAATTCTCCCTTAGTGGAGATTCCCAGGAGGAAATAGTACATCCATTTTAAAAATTCCTGGGCGGAGGGTTGCCCGAAGACCCGGGCTAATGCTATCATCCCCATCTGGATGCTCTCCTTGAATTCAGAGCGGGGGATATCTATCTTCATTCTCTTTGGGTCCCTCTTTGGGACCTTGAGCTAGTTGGTGTTCATGTACACCCCGGCAGCATCCTCCAGTTGATTGAATTGTTTCAAGGCCTCAGTCCTTGTAACCACTGTGGCCCTGTCAAATTGTGGGATACCCAGGCCTGCTTGGAAAGTGACTGGGTCGAGGGACACCAGTGGAGTGGGGTATCCCGTGGGTTCTGTAGCTGCGAGCATAACAGCCCAGACAAAAAAGTTATAGTTGGCAGCCAGGGTTAGAACAAGCTCCGAAGACTACACAGAGCATGGGAAGCAAGCTACCCGGAGGATTCTGGAACCTCTGATTTTGACTGCGAGTTTGTCTCTAGCCTGTCACTGGATGTGCATTATCTTTACTAGGGCCTGCATTTCTGCCCAAGTCCTGACACTGGCGTCGGTCATCAGTTTTACCTTGGACTTAATCTTTTAGCCCACAATCTCATTATCTTGTACAAACTTCATGGTGAGGGGCAGCTTTGCCAGGGCCTTCTCCATTTTTGACTTTGCTGCTGCCCTAGTCTCGGTTGTGGTTGGTAATTCTGGACTTCCGGGAGGAGATGATGCAGACGCTTCAGACATGTTTGGAAGATGAAGTCCGGGTCTGTGAGACAAAGCGACCATCAGAACATATTTATCAAAATAAAATAGTTACTCTGGGGTCCGAAGATCTTACCACCGTGTCGTTTTCTTTTCCTGAAAAGTTAGTCTTACACAAAGGTATCCGAAAAGAAAAACACATCATGAACTTTAAGGATCTTTATTACACGTCCGGGTGTTGGGGATTTTATCACACTTGGTAAGGACAACGGATGTGTGGTGGTAAAAAGGCTCGGAGAAATGACCGTTAACAAGGAAGAATGTGAAGGTAAGTCCACGTGGGCGCCACGTGCATTGGCATTAAATAGATGTGATGGTGATGACGGTGGAGCCAACTGTTCGAACACGCGAAAAGGGAAAGCCACTTGGCTAGAAGTAATTGCGCGCATGGGAAATAAATGAGGCTCTGACAGCCTTGATGGAGGAGAGAGAAAACTGCCTGTTTGAAATCGGCCGAGAGCCGAGTTTCAAACAGGTGGTTTTCTACCTCGAAGCAAGCTTGGAAGCGAAAAAACCAGAAGCAAGGGTGACTCGACCAGCCTGTCGAGCCACCCAGAAGGATACACATAGAGCCGAAGGATATATACATGGAAAGGAGGAGATATACAAGGGTTATCTACAAATATGCACATATATACATGAATATACACACGGGACAACTCCCACGGGAAAACCAGGCAGAGCAGAAACAAATATATACAACCATTTACACTATCTACACAATTTATAGATTTTACAGACAAACAACCTCTGCACAAAAGGTGGACAACCTTCTAGCAAAGCCGACCCACCAATGGGCGGCAAGACCCAAAAGAAAAAGAACAAACACGACAGAGAAACAAAGCAAAACAAAAACAAAAATAGGAAAACCCAAGGAAAGACCAGAAAATGGAAGCAAAACAGAGAGGAGGAAAGATGAAACACCAACCTGAAAATGCAGAAGGCGGAGGAAAGGAGGGATTACCGAAAGAACTCTGCAACAACTTGAGTCGTTAGGCTGCCAAGATCACTACCGCGAAGCACTTGCATATGTCTGAGATTAATAGAAGGTGTTAAGCTTTGATTATCACAAATTCTTTGTAAATGCTCTGCTAATCGCTTTGAAAATGCTCTATTTTGCTCTAAGTGCTTGAGGGCTTTAATTGCGGTAAGTGTGAAAATGACAGGTAAGTCTATTTATATCCATGGTAAAAAGTAATCCTCCTCCCTCTGGAGATTTCAGGCTAGGCGAAACCTCCAGACTCCGGGCCCGGGGATTCCTTACAAAGATATTCTTAAGAACATTGTTGGCTAAATATTTTGCAAGTCACTAAGACTACAACTTGCAAAACGTGTACTTTAGGCAGCAGTATGTGAGATTTCTCTCTCCTCTCAGCAATAGGGGAGGCTCCCTTCTTACCGCAGGT
>MU227464.1:2216307-2266820 GCA_018584345.1 Thuja plicata | reverse complement strand
GCTCTGCCTTCCATGCCTGGTAATTCTCAGCGTCACTCTCCCATTGCTCAATTAGTGCTTCCGCCTGGTGAATAACCTGTCGGGCCGTATATAGATCGGGGAGAGTGGACACCAGGAAATGCCGGGTGTTTCCTATCTATAGAGTGACCCATTTGTCTACTGCCTGGGCCTTCTTTTTCATTACTCGCAGGGAGTCTATGTCGCTCTACGATAATTCTTCAGATGTGGAGGTCTCTGGAGGGGCGGCATTGAGGGGTCGGGCCAACTCGGTAAGCAACCCCGTAAGGTTTGCATTCTTCTCTTTCTCGACTTTGAGCCTCTGGGCCTCCTTTTCATATCGGGCTTCTACTGCCCTTTCTGCCTCCTTAAGCAAGTCTACTTTGCCTTGCTTTCCTCTTTTACCCAGGGATACCTCTGCAACATTGTAGTCTGCGGGGTCAGCAGTTGCTTCATCGGCGTCTGGGGGAGGTGTTGCTATGATGGCAACTGTCTCTCCACCCGGCCTAGTTCGCAGAGTATGAACGGTCCGGGCCTTCTTTACTTTTGGTGGGGCCTGATCTAGGGCCATCATTTCGGCCAAGGAGAGAGGGATCATCGGAGCGGATTGGGCTTTTCTTTTCCTATTTTCCACCAGCCATGGAGGTGGGAGAGGTGGCCTTCCTGCCAGAGTTTGTTCTTCAGATTCTCTCCCGCTGTCCGGTGGTGGCTGCTCCTTTTCATCATATATCTCATATGTTCCTCTCCCAGCCGGAACCTCTTCTGCAGCAATGTTCTTTTCAATTTCTATCTCCTCAGCCTGGTCCTAGATGTCAATCGATGGGTCTGGACCCTGGTCGGCCTCCTCAGGAATTTTCTCTTCATGATGCTCTTCTTCTTCTTCCTCATCTGTTGGCAGTAGGGGAGGTATCAGGCCGAGATTCAGAGTTTGGGCCGCTGTGATTACCTGCCCGAAGGTTTGTCCCAGGAGTGGCCCTTGGAACATGGCGGCTAGGGTTATGGTTGATTCTGAAGGTCTAGGTCTGGGTTCCCCAGCGGATGCCATCTGTTCACTTGGTGGTTGTTGGTCCACTCCCGGACCTTGCACTGCTTGAGCCCCGGAAATAATGTCCGGTTCTGGCCTCTTTTCCTCTATCTGCTGCTCTTCTTCTTCTGTAGCTTTTTCTTCCAGGTCTTCTAGATCCACAGCCTCTTTCTCTTCCTGTGGGACTTCTATCCGTGCTTGTGTGTCATCCCCCTGTAAATTCCTGAATTCATCGGTTGCAAATAAGTCAAATTCCTCTTCCAGAGGGGGACTGGCTGGGGCCCCTACCTGTTCTTCTTTCTCCAGTTCCGGGGAACTAGAAGAAAGGATCTCTACTTCTTTTGGGAGGGATGCCTTCGGCGCTGGCTCTGCCTTATGCTGTTGGATATGCTTTCTCTTCCTCTGGGTGATTAAAGCCGGCCCTGCATCAGCAATTACCGCTGCTTCCAGGGGATCCACCCCAGTTGCCTTGACCATTAAGGCTGCCAGCGACGGGGAGGATGGAGGACGAATTGGTCCGGCCATGAGAGGGGGAGTGGCAAGCCTTGTTATTAACTGCTCCCTCATTTGCTGAGAGGCTTCCATAGATTGCTTAATCTTCTCTTGTATCGGGACTTCTTGCGCCGAGGGGGTTGTAGCGATTCCCTTTCCTTTGTCTGCGCCTTGTGAAGAAGTCCCGGCCCCCGGAGTCAATTTTGGCACCGACTGCGGTGTTGGTTTTGGTACCGGTCGGGGAGTTTGGCGCATACTTCCGGGGCACACCCTCTTGAAATAGGCGTGACTTCGCTCGACTACTTCCTGAGTGAAGTCCCTAATTGTGGGTCCCTCCTGGGTGGCCCAATTCATTGCCGGCAGTGGTATTTTATCAATCTCCTTTTCTTTGTACTGGGGGTCTGCGGTGGGGGCGGTGTCTGAGAAACCCACCGGGAACCTCCAGAGCTGTAGTTCCTGCATCATTCCAGCCGTCATTCTATCATAGTGCCGGCTGCGCACATCCATGTCATCCTGGAAATCGGCCCAGAAGTCTTCCATGTGTACGTGGTGGGGCTCCAAAGCCCAGGGCAGTGTCGTTGCAATTCTGCCATGTGGATCAAAATTTCTCCGCGCCAGATAAAATTCCTGCAAGTTATAACATTTTAGCTCATTGTCTGCCTCCTTTGCGGCGGCCAGAATGCAAGTGTAGTTCCCACAGGAGATTGGGAATGAGACGTTGGGGACCTTCTTATGGGCCAAGAAGGTATGCAGTTCCATCAGTTGCCGGTAATATTCCAGCAGCACGATCTTGTCCCCACAATGCTTGGGCAACAAGTAGGGTTTCCCGGAGAAGCCAGCAACCCTAATGTATGTATGCTGCTGGAACTAGATATAGTAGTGCCCATAACTACTGACTAATTTTATCGCCTCAGTGGATAGGCGGTATCCGGCATCCCGGGTGGGCGTGAGCAGATGGTAGTAAACGAAGGAATCATTTACCCGATAGTAACTGGGGAAGCTGGCCTCCCATTGAATTTGTGGGAAATAATCCCATGGTGCCTTTTGTCCCGGGGCAATCCCGAGTACTCCGTCAGTAAGCAGGCCATTGGAGTGGGGCCTCTATTGGGCCAAAGCCCAGAAAACATAGGAAGTCATGTAGAACTTCTTCTTCTCGTTCAACTGCCGGAACTGGGAGTCGACATGAGTGGAGATTATTGTCACCCAGTCGAAGAATTCTCCCTTAGTGGAGATGCCCGGGAGGAAATGGTACATCCATTTCGCAAATTCCTGGGCGGAGGGTTGCCCGAAGACCCGGGCTAATGCTATCATCCCCATCTGGATGCTCTCCTTGAATTCAGAGTGGGGGATATCTATCTTCATTCTCTTTGGGTCCCTCTTTGGGACCTTAAGCCAGTTGGTGTTCATGTACACCCGGGCAGCATCCTCTAGTTGATTGAATTGTTTCAAGGCCTCAGTCCTTGTAACCACCGTGGCCCTGTCAAATTGTGGGATACCCAGGCCTACTTGGAAAGTGACTGGGTCAAGGGACACCAGTGGAGTGGGGTATCTCATGGGTTCTGTAGCTGCAAGCATAACAGCCCAGACAGAAGAGTTATAGTTGGCAGCCAGGGTTAGAACAAGCTCCGGAGACTGCACAGAGCATGGGAAGCAAGCTGCCTGGAGGATTCTGGAACCTCCGATGTTGACTGCGAGTTTGTCTCTAGCCTGTCGCTAGATGTGCATTATCTTTACTAGGGCCTGCATTTCTGCCCAAGTCCCGACACTGGCGTTGGTCATCAGTTTTACCTTGGACTCAATCTTTGAGCCCACAATCTCATTATCTTGTACAAACTTCATGGTGAGGGGCAGCTTTGCCAGGGCCTTCTCCATTTTTGACTTTGTTGCTGCCCTGGTCTCGGTTGTGGTTGGTAATTCTGGACTTCTGGGAGGAGATGATGCAGATGCTTCAGACATGTTTGGAAGATGAAGTCCGGGTCTGCGAGACAAAGCGACCGTCAGAACATATTTATCAAAATAAAATAGTTACTTCAGGGTACGGAGATCTTACCACCGCGCTGTTTGCTTTTCTTGAAAAGTTAGTCTTACACAAAGGTATCCGAAAAGCAAAACACATCATGAACTTTAAGGATCTTTATTACACATCCAGGTGTTGGGGATTTTATTACACTTGGTAAAGACAATGGATGTGTGGTGGTAAAAAGGCCCGGAGAAATGACCGTTAACAAGGAAGAATGTGAAGGTAAGTCCACGTGGGCGCCACGTGCGTTGGCATTAAATGGATGTGATGGCGATGATGGCAGAGCCAACTGTTCAAACGCACGAAAAGGGAAAGCCACTTGGCTAGAAGTAATTGCGTGCATGGGAAATAAATGAGGATCTAACAGCCTTGATGGAGGAGAGAGAAAATCTCCTGTTTGAAACCGGCCGAGAGCCGAGTTTCAAACAGGTGGTTTTCTACCTCGAAGCAAGCTTGGAAGCAAAAAAACCAGAAGTAAGGGTGACTCGACAGTCTGTCGAGCCACCTGGAAGGATACACATAGAGCTAAAGGATATATACATGGAAAGGAGGAGATATCCAAGGGTTATTTACAGATATGCACATATATACATGAATATACACACGGGACAACTCCCGCAGGAAAACTAGGCAGAGCAGAAACAAATATATACAACCATTTACACTATCTACGCAATTTATAGATTTTACAGACAAACAACCTTTGCACAGAAGGCGGACAACATTTTGGCAAAGCCGACCCACCAACGGGCGGCAAGACCCAAAAGCAAAAGAACAAACACGACAGAGAAACAAAGCAAAATGAAAACAAAACCAGGCAAACCCAAGGAAATACCAGAAAATGGAAGCAAAACAGAGAGGAGGAAAGACGAAACACCAACCTGAAAATGCAGAAGGCGGAGGAAAGGAGGGATTACCGAAAGAACTCTGCAACAACTTGAGTCGTTAGGCTGCCAAGATCACTACCACGAAGCACTTGCGTATGTCTGAGATCAACAGAAGGTGTTAAGCTTTGATTATCACAAATTCTCTGTAAATGCTCTGCTAATCACTTTGAAAATGCTCTATTTCGCTCTAAGTGCTTGAGGGCTTTAATCGTGGTAAGTGTGAAAATGACAGGTAAGTCTATTTATATCTGTGGTAAAAAGTAATCCTCCTCCCTCCAGAGATTTCACGCCAGGCGAAACCTCCAGACTCCGGGCCCGGGGATTCCTTACGATGATATTCTTAAGAACATCATAGCAAAGAATCTCAGAGTCCAGAATCCGGCTTCCCAACAAAGGACAACCTCTAGGACCGGGATCCCAAAGGAGAAAACCAAACCAAGAAAACAACACACACCGGGGAAGAAAACCCTGGAGAAAGAAAGCGAAAGGAAAAAGACAAAGCAAAGCCGTAGAAAAAAAGAAAAACAAAAGAAAAAGGGGGACCCAACATTTTGGACACAAAATGTAAGGACGGGGATGCAGGGCATAACATGTACTAAGAGCCAAGGCAGAAAGCTTAAGAGGGAGGTTTGATGATCTAAGGATGAAATGAGAAAATATCACTCAGTATAGCTGTAGAATCAAAGAGGTATTAAATGCTATCCGAGGAGTTGGAGGTGTACTTGAAGAGGAGACAATGATAAGTAAAATCTTAAGAACCTTACTCCATGTATATGCTATTAGAGTTTCTACTATTGAAGAAATGAGAGCAGTTGTAAACAATACAGTTACTATAGATAATCTGATTGGTAGACTGATTTCATTTGATATGAATAAATTTGATAATAGTGTCATACCATCTATAGAATTTGCATTCAAATCTTCTTTGAAAATAAGTAATTCAAGTCATAGACATGCTATTAAAATGATAGTGAAAGTGATAATGAGGATCAAGGACTTGATGAGATTGAATTACTAATGGAAACAAGATTGCAGAGAGGTAAAGGTAGATACAAAGGTAAATTACCACTTGTATGTTTTAATCGTAAAGAGGTTGGAAACTTTGCAGCAAGATGTCCAAATAGAAGAAAAGATGACAGAGGTAATGACAGATCATATGAGAAGAAGTTTGATAGAGGTGATAATAGAGATTACCGAAGCAACCAACAATCTGACAAAAGAGATACCTGAGACTACAAGGACAAAGGGAAGCAATCTTGTTACCTAGCTGAGATCAAAGCTAATGACACTGACACTGAATCAGAAGAAGACATTGAGATGGTATTTGTAGCCATGAAGGATGATTCAGACGAAGAAGAAGAAAGGTATGTAGAAACTGCACTCATATCTAAGGTTAGTAAGAATGATGTCTGGATCATAGATTGTGGCTGCACTCACCATATGACTAGTGATAAACAAAATTTTGAGAATTTTGAATACTATAATGGTGGTTTAGTAAGAATGGAAAATGATACACCTTGTCCAGTTGAAGGTAAAGGAACTATAATGTTGAATAACCTGAGCAAATGTGATAATGCTTACTGGGTAAAAGGAATGAATTATAATCTGTTAAGTGTTTCACAGCTGAATAATACAGGTCACTGAGTAGAATTTGAAAATAAGAAGGAAAAGATCTTCAATGAATCAGGAAGGTTGACCGGAACCGGTGAGCATACAAAAGGTAACCTTTTCTATCTTGATGACACTAAAACCACTTGTTTAATGGCTAGAAATGAAGACATATGGTTGTGACACAAAATATTGTGTCATGTGAATTTTGACAACATGATAAAGATAAGAAACAAAAGGAATGTCAGAGGCTTACCAAGCATGACTAAGCTTGAGCATATCATGTGAAAGAATTTTCAAAAAGGTAAGATGACAAAGTCTAGTTTCAAGAGTAAAACCCATACATCTAATGCAATTCTAGAATTAGTGCTTACAGATCTATGTGGACCAATGAGAACAAATAGTTACTACGGAGATAGGTATTTTATTCTCTTTGTTGATGATTATTCTACAATGATGAAAGTCATGTTCTTAAAGCATTCAAGATGTTTAAATGGTATAAGGCTATGGTAGAAAAACAAAGTGAAAATAAATTTAAATGCTTAAGGTCAGATAGAGGAGGGGAATTTACTTCAGAGGAATTCACTAACTATTGCAATGAGCATGGAATTAAAAGATAGGTTTCTACACCAAGAACACCACAACAAAATAGAATTACTAAAAGGAGAAATAGAGCAATTGTAGACTGTGCAAGAACATTGATGATTGAGAAGAGAATCACTCAAAAATTTTGGAGGGAAGCTGTCAGTACTCTTGTCTACACATTAAACAAAGTACAATTGAAGAAGGACACAAAGAAGACACCCTATGATCCTTGGTATGGTCATACACCCAATGTAAATTACTTTAGAATATTTGGTAGTCAATGTTATATTTTGAAAGATGATAGAAATGGAAAAATTGACTCCAAAAGTGAAGAAGGTATCTTTCTAGGGTATTCAACCAAAAGAAAGGCTTATATTTGTCTTAAAAAGTCATCTAATAAGATCATTGAAAGTGCAAATGTGAAAATAGATGAATTTTCATAAAAGAATGATAAGGAAAGAAGAAGAGAACCATAGAACTACAACAAGTTTGTTTATATAGAACCTGACACTCTACCTGAGCAATAGTGTATCTCTCTCGAGCAATAGAACATTGCACCTATGCATCAGGATGCAATTACCAAAAATCAAGAAAATCCTCAAGATGATGTTTCGAGCAATGGAGATCAGAATGAAGGTCAAGAAGATGATCAGAATGATGAACACAAAGTTGAACCAAAACTTGCCAAGTATGTCAAAAGACATCATCCATAGAATCAAATCATAGGAGACAAGAAGGCTAGAATGAGAACAAGAATTAAATCACTAAACGCTAGATGTTTACTTTGTGATTTTGAGCCTAAATTTGTTAATACTGCACTTGAGAATGAAGAATGGGTCAATGCTATGAATGAAGAAATAGAATAGATTAAGAAGAATAGTACATGGAAACTAGTACCAAGACCACATGACAAGACTATCATCGGTACCAAATGGATATTCAAAAACAAGCTGAATGAGAATGGAGAGGTCACGAGAAACAAAGCAAGGTTTGTATGCAAGGGATATGCACAAGAAGAAGGTATTGATTATGGAGAAACCTTTGCACCCATTGCTATACTAGAAGGAGTTAGAATCTTACTTGCTTATGTTGCATTCAAATGATTCAAGGTATACCAAATGGATGTCGAATCTACATTCCTTAATTGAGTACTAGAAGAAGAGGTATACATTGAACAACCAAAAGGGTTTGTTGATCCAGACAAGAGAAACATTTTATGTAGACTACATAAAGTCTTGTATGGATTCAAACAAGCACCTAGATTCTGGTATGAAAGACTTCACTCATATCTCATTAGCATTAAATTTGTAAGAACTAGCGAAAATAGAAAACTGTACTTAAAAGAAGATACCGATGGTAACATTCTGATTGCTAAAATTTTTGTTGATGATATCATTTTTGGGGGAAATGAAATGTTATGCAAATCCTTTGCTAATGAAATGAGAAAATAATTTGAAATGTCTATGTTTGGGGAGATCAAATTCTTTCTTGGTCTATAGACTCTTCAACAAGATGCAGGCATATATATCACTCAGTCCAAATACATCAAGGAAGTGCTAAAGATATTCAAGATGGAAGATTCCAAACTAGTTTGAACACCTATGGAAACCGTATGTAAGTTGAAAAAAGAAGACAAATCAAATGAGGAAAATCAAATCTTGTATAGATCAATGATTGGAAAACTAATGTATGTTGTTCATACCAGACCAGATATAGCACATGCAGTTAGAATAGTTGCAAGATTCTCTACTAATCCCAAATAATCACATATGACTGATGTCGAGAGAATTCTGAGATATCTAAAGAACACCGAGGACTATGGCCTATAGTATAAAAGAGAAGGAAAATTTGAGCTATAGGTATATACAAATGTTGATTGGGCTGGAAAAATTAATGACCAAAAGAGTACAACTGGAGGAGCATTCATGGGTGACAGACTTGTCACATGAATCAGCAAGAAGCAAGGATGCATCTCTCATTCTACAGCAGAAGCAGAATATGTAGTTGCTGCTGCAAATTGCTCCAATATTGCATGGATCAAACAATTGCTTGAAGACCTATGAATATGAAGATTCTTGAACCAGTACTTATCTACCATGATAATACTAGTGCAATTAACATTTCTAAGAATCCATTCATGCATGCTAAGACTAAGCATATTTCTATCAAGTATCACTATCTAAGAGAACAAGTGCAAGAAAAGGAAGTGATACTAGAATGTGCTCAATCAAAGGAACAATTAGCTGATATATTAACCAAGCCATTATTGAAAGATACATTTGAGTACTTGAGATAGAGACTAGGGGTCCAACCCTTTTCTATTAGTCAGTAAGCTGACTAGGAGGTTGCATCAGCCTAAACATAATCAGAAGATCGTTCATGTTGATGTAAACACTGAGATGAATAGCAACAGATTCATCTGTACACAACAAGGTACATATCTGCACCGAACACAAGAGACATTGTATTGCTGATGGATAGCGAAATTCAAGGAATATATTATATTAGGGGATGAAAGATGATATAGAATAAAGTTGTTTGGCATTGTTGTCAAAGGGAGAGATTAATTATCTCATTATCAGAAAAGACTATATCATTATCCATAAAGTGAAGTTTCTGAGAATTAGATGGAAGAGTTAATCCATATTCAAAGGGAGAGGTTGTTTACATATGAAATATTCATCTAAGGGAGAGAGATTGATTACATATGAAATATTCATCTAAGGGAGAGAGTTCATACAAAGAGAGAGATTGTTGTCAAAGGAAAAAGAGATTATCAAGAAGAAGAAAAGTCAAGGCGAAGCACATATCAGAACAAATACATTAGATGCTACATCTATCCAATGAAGGATTTAAGATTTATGAAACCACTCTTCCAGAAAAAAATCTAAGCTATTTGAGCTTACCAAGAACCAAACATTTGTAATAATTACAATAGGAAAGATTGATGAAACTGTTATATTTCATATTGTATTAGTAATAGTATAGTATGATAATGTAGTATGTTTCCATCAATGCCAAAGGGAGACATTGATGACATGTAACAGATTGAATGTTTGGAGATGTTAAGTTGATCACTAAAATGCAGAAAGATAATGCAAGACATTAACTCAGTTAATGGATTGTATTGTCATTGATCTCAACTTGATATTATCTAATCGGCTATAATCAAAGTGTCAAAGACTTTAGAGAATCAGAGAGATAAAGATTATTCTTTCAGTAATGCATAAAATACAAGCATTCACTATGTGACTTCACACACCGACAGCTAGTGGAACTCAACGGACAGAGATAACCTAAAGTAAAGTCACTGTGATGCCCAAGCAAGAAAATCGATTAGCATTACCAGTGAGAAGAATCATAAGCATACCTGACGGCTAGAATCATAGTGTAAATCGACGGATAGAAAACCCCGACAGAGATGCCCGAGGTGAACTGGAGTGTTGACCGAAGCTTACAAAGAGTTAAAACACCAAAGTTAATTGGAGTTCCAAAATGACAAAATATCTAGCTAGAAGAGCTAAATATAGACTTAATTGGTAGTTATCATTGTTTTCATCGACAAGATAAAACTAGAGATAAGTAAAGGATTTAAAGTTGTTTTGTCCAGTTGGTAAGAAGATCTCTGCGAGATAAAAAAAAGAGTTTTTCTTTAAATCAGATTGGCTAAGATTGTGAATCACACCAAGATCAAGAAAATCAAGAACCTAAAAATGGTGATATCATGTCTATAAAGAGACAACTTAATTCATTATGAATTAAGGGGATTGAATGAAAAAGAAAATTCTAGAGAGAAACTGATGAAGAACAACTTCATACAGTCCTAATCGATCAAGTTGAGGAAAGAGCTAGAGATTTTTGTGGACACCAAGAAATAGAGCATAGCATCACCGAGCAGAACAAAAGTGGAGCAAAGCTATTAAAAATATATATATTGATCATATTGGTTTTATGGGCTTACAATAGATCAGAAAATTTACAAGTATAAGTTTTATATGTGAACAGATCATACTGTTTCAGTTTAACCATTGATTCATAAGTCCCTTAACCAAGTAGGATTTAAAGATCATTTCTATATTGAGATACATCCCAAGGAGTATCAAAAATTTTGATTATGAAGATAGCATGAGATGCCAGATACCATTTGACAAACCAGAAGAGTTTGGACAAGGAAGGTAGCATAGAATGCATGATATCAAGTGACAAACTAATCTTTTAAATCCTCTAACAAGGTCACACCTAACAGTGTGTTTGTAACCTCTAACAGGGTTGGTTCTTCACCGAGCTCACTTTAAAAGAGTGAAAATTTTGGGTTACCGGTCCCAAGTGGTTTTTCCCTTAATAGGGTTTCCACATTAAAAATCCATTTGTCAATGTGTTTATGAGTCATTACTTTAGTATTTTGCATTACACATAGCTAATCTAGATTTATCGGTATACTCTAAGTAATTTACTATTTTTCGGTAAATTGAAAGACTACTATTTGGTAAACATAAAGAATAAGGTTTAACAAAGCATTCCGAGTAGTAGTAATTTTATAAGTATATTTGAAGGCATTCATCTTATAGGACTGAAGATAACTAGAGGCTTAATATTGTGGTACTAAGTTTTTGGGTTGATTAATTGGAATATTTAGAAGCAACTGATTCACCCCCCACCCCCCTCTCAGTTATTACTAACAAAATTATCCTCCTTAACATATTATCATAGATAGTTTCCTGTATGCTCAACCCTTGCATCTCCTTCAGATGCAAGCGCTAGTTAGATAGTAATGTAACTAGTACTTAAATTAGATTAATAAGAGTGCAAATATGTTTTTATTAAAAAATTTAAAATACCAAATATTTTTTTTTACATTCTACATCCTACACGCTTTCAATGCTATTTTTCTTCATTTATGATTTTTATTTATTACTATTTGAAACATTTTCCAATGCATTTGTATTAAGTTTTATAGTGATTTAAATCATATTGAATGAGTTTGTTTTTAGGCATATCTGAAATTCTTTAGATTCTTACTCTACTATTATGTCCCTAATATTTTATCTTTCTAAATATAATAAGGTGCAATACTTATTGAATGCTTAACATTAATATTAGTTTTAGTCATATATTCCAGGTCCTCTTAATTACAATGAGCATTGTGTCACTATATGGTTAAGTTTATAAATAGGAAGAATAATTTTCTCACAAATCATAATTACTTCAAAATATTGCATTCATAAATTAGTTTCTTCTTATTATAGGGTACTTGCTCAAAGTGGTCTACTAATTTACTATATTTTTTGCATTTCATTTGAAACCAAATGATATTACAGATATGATTTGGGTTAATTTTTTATTTCCACCCTAACATACAACTTATTGCAAACTTAGATTTAATTTTTTCTAGGATTAAAGGTTAAAAAATTCAAAATTTTATAGTATATTTTACATAAGTTATTATAATTTTATTTTTGTTGATTTAATCTACAAGACCGGATTTTTTTTAAAAAAATCAATTTTAAAAAGCTTATGAACAATTAGGTTGTGGTAATTCTTTGTAATTTTATTTTAGTTAGCAAATTTAGTGATAAAAATGGTAAAAATTTGAGCATCAAATTTTTTCATAGCTCGTGTTGTGAAACTTTATGGTTGCAACTCATACACCTCTAGTTGATGAAAAGACTACAAAGTTTAAAATAAAAATATATTTGAAGTCATATCATCATTAGAACTTAAGGACATTTGTATTAATATTATCATAACTTCTTGAGAGGTGGCAGTAGAATTTCCCACTATAGTAGATGTTAGCACACTACCATGAATGTTTTTTATGTCTACATTTTTTGGGGTAAGCCTCTAATACCTACATAAGGGAAGGGTACTAGTAGTTTTTTTTTGGATAAAACTGGCAAAGCCATTGTGAATTTATTAATTTACAAACTGCTTCAATGGGGCTCAAGGAGGAAAGAAACAGAGAAGAAAACCTCCTATCCTTACCTAAAATATATAAACATAAAATAGCAACATCCCAAATCTAGCAGTGACACCAATAAAAGGATTGTCCAAGCCTATACAAACGGGAATAGATGACCTTATATATCCCACAACTAGCAAAAAAAACCCTATTTTAATAAAATGATTATACAATCCCACCAAAGACCCCCAATGGGGACAAATACAAATGTTATCAAAAATCACAAAAGACTAGTCTATGAATGGACCGAAAATGAGAAAACCTCTATACCATCCCTTTGGTCACCACAACTACTTAATTTCATACCCAAACTGACAACTACATCTAAAGCTGATAATGCACATGGAGACAAGGGCTCACCCAGTGTATCTTGCAATCACATGTGAATAAACAGATGGAATCATAGTGATTTTCAACCCTCCAAACCATGCCTTCGAACCACGGAGAGAGCACCCTTTGATTGTTGTGGTCTTTCACCTTAACCACGTAGAGGAGCGACTATGGAGAAAGTAAGGAATGTTATATAGAATGTCGTTTAGCATATTTTAAATTCTTAAAAAACACATCAAATTTTAATTTTTTTATGGTTTCCTCACGTGATTTAAAAGCTTAAAGCCATTGTTAGGGCTTTTGTTTATTTACAGAGAATATGAGAGGATTCGTTATGTATACAAAGGTCAAAAAGTGGTGTTTTAGAAGTTACACGGTATACCTATTTATAGACACCCTAATAAAATCTTTATAATAAGGAAAATGCCCCAAATCATTTAATCAACAATAAAAACTTAATATTTATGAAATTAGAAAACTAATGTCAAGATATATACAGGGATTAAAATCAAGGATAATTGAAGCACTAACACACGAACCAAGAATACGGATGGAAGAATGTTGTCTTGTTAAAGGTATTCCTTGAAATTTCTTTGCCATGAGAGAAATATCACTAGATATCCATTGAAGAATGTAGGAATTCATGAACTGGAGACACAAAGACAATAGTGTTAGAAATAGGAAATATCCTATTCTCCCAAGAACACCTGCATGCACGCCTGTCACAAGAAGAAGCAAGAAACAAAAGACAGAAGAGAAAACTATGGCGGCCAAAAAGCCAGAGACATGATATTCATGTTGAAAGAAAAAAGCTCTATTATCAACAATAATGAATACAATCTACAATCTCCTTATCGAAATGCAAAGAAGTGAATCCTTATAAAAGGAATCACGAAACCCTAAAGGGGAAAACCCTAAAGAATAATAAGTTGCCTAAGTATAACTTAAGCATAGAGTATAATAGACAAATAATTAAATGATTTAATTATTAGCTATAATATGACTACTCTAACACCCCCCCCCTTAAGTGTAACTTAGGGAGAAGAAAAATAGCTAAAGACTAAAAGATGCATGAAAACAAGATGCATGAAAGGAACTACAGGTCCCGGCAACTAGGCCTGATCAGGTACCCAAGTACAAGAAATAAACTAGATGAAGGAAACTAAGCCTCCAATCTAGGGAAAAGATGTCCCAGAGAAAGGAACGAGAAAGAGCAAGAAGCATCTCCGAAGCATGTAGCTGAAAACTCTGTCAAAAGAAACTACTGGAACCCCCACTGAAGTGCATGACCAGGTAGAGAAGACAATGTCTAAAGAGCTGATCAATCAAACCAGGAAGCAATGGAACCAACAGGCGAACCCCCCCATAATGCTGAACAGGGAGAGGTGATAGGAACACTGAAATGCAATGCCAGAAACATCTGCAGAAGAAAGAACCAGGAACACCAACAGTGCAACAGAAGTACAAACACAGGATAAAGGGCGGTGTCACCGACACACAGCATGGGCTAATTTCATGGAAGGTACGCTCACTTGACAAAGGTGGATGCGCCTAAAATGGCATAATCATCATAACCCCCCATGGCACTTTATAATAGAGTGCAAGTACAAAAACCATATAAGGTGTACAAGATCCCAGATATACAGAAGTAGGCACTTTATCTCAGTGTGTTTATAGAAAAAAGATGCAACAGTGGAGAAGCATACAAGCTCAGAAGTCAGAAAGAAGAGTGAGATAGAAGATAAGAAGAAGAGATCCCAGGACCTGTAGAACCCAAGTAGTCTGCCAGAGTGCAAAAAATGTTAAACTCAGAGGAGAGATAACCTAGAGAAGAATCTGGAAAAAACACCCCTGCAATTGAATAGTTCATTGAACCAGCTTTCCAACGATATCTGGTTTTCCGAAAATAGAGTCCGGATGAGCCAGATATGGCTCTCGAAAGGAAACAAAAAACATCAGACTTCAACAGAAAAAAATGTTGTCAAAACAGCAGACCCAAAATTCTTAATCACCATAGTCAGAAAGAGCTCGGAAAGAGCTTTTTGATGATATAACGAAGTCCAAAAAAGGCCTCTGTAATCTCCAGATAGAGTGAAAAAGGCGATGAGGGCTCAAAAATGCTCCAAAAGGCTAGAAATAAGCCCCTGGGGCTTAAAAAATAGCGCCCCTGGGTGCATGGCGCGTGCAAGGGGCTTAACTGGGGCCCCTGGTTGCCCATATGACCGCCCGTAGGGCTTAAAGGTCCGCGGGGGCCTAGGTGGTGGCGCGGCCAGAGTGGTGGGTGGAGCGGGGGCACAGAGGAGGTGGGGGCCGGTGGCGGGGGCGACCGGGCGGCGGGGGCCGCAGTGTAGCGGTGGCCGGGCGGCGGGGGCCGCGGTGCAACGATGGCCGAGCGGCAGGGGCTGCGGAGCGCCCGCGAAGTGGCCGCTGGACGGTGCAGTGGCCGCAGGTGGAGTGCAGGTGGCACGCTAGCGGCGCGCCCTCAAAACCATCGAAAATACCAAAAAAAATATAAAATGAATATTTTTTTCCTCAAAAAATGTGCCCGTACGGCCCCGAAAGGCCAAGAAATTTCTCCCAGACGCCCCGGTGTCCAAAACGGATGTGCCTTATATGGATTCTAGGGTTTTTGGGCCTTCTAGATGCAACTGTGAGGTCATTTTTGGTCCAAAGTGCCCCAAAAAACAAAGACCCCCTAGAACCAAATAAAAAATATCAGAAAAACTAGAGAACCTCCAAACCCTCGCTTGCTTCAACAAAATAAGAACAGCCAGTTGCAGGATGGCTCTGATACCATGTTAGAAATAGGAAATGTCCTATTCTCCCAAGAACACCTGCATGCATGCCTGTCACAAGAAGAAGCAAGAAACAGAAGACAGAAGAGAAAACCTGTCACAAGAAGAAGCAAGAAACAGAAGACAGAAGAGAAAACTATGGCGGCCAAAAAGCCAGAGACATGATATTCATGTTGAAAGAAAAAAGCTTTATTATCAACAATAATGAATACAATCTACAATCTCCTTATCGAAATGCAAAGAAGTGAATCCTTATAAAAGGAATCACGAAACCTTAAAGGGGAAAACCCTAAAGAATAATAAGCTACCTAAGTATAACTTAAGCATAGAGTATAATAGATTAATAATTAAATGATTTAATTATTAGCTATAATATGAGTACTCTAACAAATAGTTTAAGTAGAGAAACAGTTGATCGCCTTGAATGTATAACCTAGTCAACATACAAGATCTTGCCATGATGCAATTTATAGAAGAATGTTGTGTTGTTATGGGTATTCCTTGAAATTTCTTTTCCATGAGAGAAATATCAGTGGATGTCCATTGAATAATGTAGGAAATCATGAATTAGAGACAAAAAAAGATAATAGTTTAAATAGAAAATTAGTTAATCATCCTAAATGTATAGCCTAGGAAACATACAAGATCTTTCCATGATGCAATTTATAGATGTAATCTAAATACGCACTTCATAACCCATACTATGAAAGACACAATGCTAAAAATTCACAGAAATGACTAAGTCAGTTCAACCACAGTGAAACAATTAAAAATTAAAATCCAAATATTCCTCCCAAACCTTTGTGAAACTAAGTCAAACATCTCCACTATATGTTACCATCTATGTGGCATGATTATAATTGAATGTGATGTAAAAGGGGCAACAATAGTCCATTTTTACATTATATGTAGCTCATTCCTTATATGAGAAGGAAAGCATTGTATAGATGAGAAAATATTTTCCACAAAGCATATACTACTAAAAGGATAAAATAAAAAAATCAGCAAAAATTATCCATATTAACTACGATACAAGTGTTGTGAATCTCATACAAAGACTCTAATTTATATTACAGGTGATTAGAGCATGAAATAAACTAGAGCATGAAATAAACTATTTCTCTATTGATCTGCAAACAAAATTTAATAGGAATTAGATATTTAGCTTGTTCAGTGAAATGTGATTTATCCAAGTATAGAAATTACAACAATTTACTTGTCTAACCCAACTATTTCCATAAATTAACAAATCGGTTACAACTAATTGTTTTATAAAATGCTATTTAATACCTATGACATTAATAGTATCCTCATGACACATACATCTAGCCCTTTGATCGTATTGAAATTCTTGTTGCATAGAAAATTGAGAGGACATGGTCAATTGTTTATATCATGTTAACTGAATAAAGTATCAAAGTTATCAAAACGTGCAATAGGGCCAAAGGAATTGCATAAAACATATAAAAATTTCTATAAGAAAATGACATAGGTTATAGTCTACCAGGAAAAGTTTCATTCATGTTATTATGATAGGAGATCTTTTTTTATAGCAAGTACTAAAATCAAGTTGAAGGGAGACATGTACATTTCATTTGCATATGCAACATACCAAATAGATGTAAGATATGATTTATGATATCATCAAAACACAACACAAAGAAAAATTAGTATTTGTTGGAATAAAAAAATTTGGAAGCCTCACCGTATGGTGGAGGTAAATCACCGTATGGTGAGCCTACCGTACATATCTTCCCTACGGTGCAGTTTGCATGTGTGGTGAAGGGTGAGTGCCTGATGGAGTACGAAGCTACTAACTATGTATGGTGGATCGTACGACAAGTCTTGACCGACGGTTGGGCTGGTAGACCGTTCTATAATGTAACATTTCTATACCAAATTTTGAAATGAATTGTAGTGTGGATAAATGGCTGCAAGATTTGTAAAGGATGAAGTGATGAAAATCAAGTTGATTGTAAGGTAATCTGAGCCTGTGAAAAATCCAAAGAGTTGTATGTAAATTTTTTTTACTATAATACAAGAGTTGCTCAGGTTTTTTTTGGGTGGTGGGTTTTTTTTCCTGGAAGGGTTTCCCACATTAAACCTTGTGTTTCTCTATGTACCTTGTGTCTAGTGTAGTTTCATATTTTCATTTAGTTGCAAATCTATAAAATTTATAGTTGATTGTCGTCCCTAGTTTATTCTCCCCTAAGAATTTGATACTGTGGAAAGTGTTCTGCACTCTTCTTTCCTAACAAGTGGTATTAGAGCAAGGCTAGTAGGGTTATCCTTGTGGGTAGGTTATTTATGTCATTTCTATAGTGGGTGATTTGTAGGATACTGGTATTCAATATTGTAGATTGAGATGGTCAGCACATCAAGAAGAGTAGATGTTGTGAAGTTTGATGGTAGCAATTATGAGTCATAAAAACTCAAGATGGAAGATATGTTGGTAGATAGAGATCTCCAGTTTACAGTAGCTAGAGGTAAACCTTCAGGCATGACGCAAGAGGACTGGGATCTCACAGATAGAAAATCCAAAGAGTTGGTCAGACTCTGTTTGGAAGACTCCATTCTGTTAAATGTTCATGAGGAGAAGACAACAACTTCTTTGTGGAAGAAACTTGGTGACATTTATCAGGGAAAGTCACCGGTAAAGAAGTTTTTCTTGAGGAAGAAGTTGTATTCCTTGAGGATGGATGAGGGTGCATCTATAGCAGATCATCTGAATGGTTTCAACATGATTGTTGCACAGTTAACTTCTGTAGGAGTCAAGATTGATGACGAGGATCGATGTATGCTTTTGTTATATTATTTTCCTAACACATGGGATCATCTGGTGAAGGCCATTAGGAGTAGAATAACCACTTTCAAGATTGAATATGTGGTTGCTTTGTTGTTGTCAGAAGAAGCATGGAGGAAATATTTTGAGATGGCCAAGGAGGATCTTTCGGTTCAAGGCAAGAAGGAGAACAAGAAGTCTAATTCCAAGTCATAGGAAAGGGCTAAGTATCCTAGAAAGAAGTCCAAAGCAAAGTGTTAGAATTGTGGGTAGATTGGTCATATTCGAAAGGATTGCAGAGAGAAGAAGAAGAATAAAGAAAGAAGAGGTCTTCAGATTTTAAGTTTTTTGTGTCTTCTTAGAGTGATGATGGAAATGCCTTCTGAGTTTTTTTGGAAAGTCAAACGTCAGTTGATGTCTCGTTCAATCTTCATGAAGAATATGTTTGTCACGATGCCATGTGAGACTCGATACCATGCTTCAGTGGGAGTTGTTGGCAGTGATGTAGATTCATCACCTGATGGTGGATGATCTTCATTAGTTTTTGAGATGTTGAAGTTAGATCTTGTTGCTACAGAAGGATCTTTCACATTTGTTGGATCACTATTTGGAGTAGATTACCACATGTGACTAGAGATGTTGACATCTTGAGGACTCAGGTCCTTGGTAAAGATGTTTTTTATGTTTTCTTTTGACATGTTATCCTTGTTAGTAGGATGTTTTCAATATCATGTCATGATACACTCTTGAGATGCATTTAGAGTTTTGGCATGATATGGTTATGTCCATATGGAGCGTGTTATATCTTTGGTTGAGATGTTATCAGATCATGATTGTCATGTTTTATGTTCCTGATTCTGCAGTTGGAACTTTGACATTGATCTTGGTTTAGTTTTTATTTGTTTTGATTATTTTGATCATTTGTTGGGTACTTCATGATATTATGGTTTGGCATTTGGAGTTCGGCATGGATTGATTAGTTACATGTTCTCATGGATACATGAAAACATAGATGATGCTAATGTTCTCTTGTGGCTAGAGATGTATGTGTTGGAATGAATAATAGTTCCAACTGAGAAGCATTCATTTGGTATGTACTTAACATAGTTAGCATTTATAGGTGTGTGTAGAAGCACATGATACAAGGGGGTTGTGGATACTTGCTATAAAATTTGTGCTTACAGGTTCTTGGTTTACAACTACTCAATATTATGAATGTTCTTGGTACTACAGGTTTTATACACTTCTATGTGGTGTTGTTAATAGATTCTTTTCAACTTTGACATTACTTGTGTAGTGGGAGCTTCTTGGTGTGTATGTGACAGGTATTGTGCTTGAGGCTTGAGACTGTGTGTAACAGGATGTATAAGTTGATGATTCAGAATTCATGTTGGTATACCTTAGAGTTATGGATAGTTAGATGTACAAGCACTTGTTGTGGGTGTTATTTCTACTATGTTGTTGATAGTTAAATTGATACATTTGATTGCCTGTGGATAGAGTGTCTATTTTTTGTGATATCAATTGAAGATAGAACTTGTGATTCATGTGCAACAGTTGTGTGGCTTTCTTTGTGAATGTCTTCTATGTGTGTCCAGCGGCAGTGGCATGGTAGAAGGTCAAAATGTTTGTGCATGAGATAAGACCATTCATGTTTCTATTGCAAATATCTCAATGGAGCACATGGTGAACTCTGGTTCACAGTGGTGTGTATGCTAAGGTGCAAAAGGTGTATCAGTCTAATGGTATTTATGATGTTTGTGTTTCTCAATAGCCTCTGAGTGTTCTGAAGGTACTAGTTAAGTTCGGATGGTGCACGAGGTCCTTGGGGCTTAAAGCCCATGACTCTTTTTAGCTTTATTGAGTAATTTCGTACTTTGTTAAATGAGAGATTGTTGAAATAAAGAAGTACACAAGCCTCACTGTATGGTGAGATTACCGTACGGTGGAGGTAAATCACCGTACGGTGAGCCTATCGTACTTGTCTTCCCTACGGTGCAATTTGCATGTGCGGTGAAGGGTGAGTACTTAAAGGAGTACGGAGCTACTAACTATGTACGATGGACCGTACGACAAGTCTTGACCGACGGTTGGGCTGGTAGACCTTTCTGTAATGTAACGATTTCTATACCGAATTCTTAAATGAATTACAGTGTGTATAAATGGCTTCAAAATTCATAAAGGATGAAGTGATGAAAATCAGGTTGATTGTAAGGCAATCTGAGCCTGTAAAAAATATAGAGTGTTGTATGTAAATTTTGTTTACTCTAATAAAAGAGTTGCTCGGGTTTTTTTTGGGTGGTGGGCTTTTTACCCAAAAGGGTTTCCCACGTTAAATCTTGTGTTTCTCTATGTACCTTGTGTTTGGTTTAGTTTCATATTTTCATTTAGTTGCACATCTCTGAAATTTATAGTTGCTTTCCGTCCCTGGTTTATTCTCCCCTAAGAATTTGATACTGTAGAAAGTGTTCCGCACTCTTCTTTTCTAATAGTGTTCAAAGATGTAAGAATAACCCGTTCTATCAAATGAACATTAAAGATCACGGAACCGCTATAATAAAAATTTGAATGAAGTTGGTAGTAAGAAACTTGTCATTTGCTACGTGAGCACAAGAATCTTATGAAATATACAATTGATGGTTAAGAAGTGACAAATCCCTCCATCTTTATGATAAAACATATCATAACAACAAATTTTATATAGACAAATATGAAGCTGTAAAACATAGTCAATGCAAAATCCCTGGTCAGTGCTATACAAAGATAATTAGATATGTAGGCAAAACAAATGTATACCTTATCATGAGCAACCCACTAGGTCTCCGAAAACTTTTCAACAAATCCATTATTTTGCACCCCATAATATCATAAATATTTGAGCCTTTCTATAAACAATATGGAGGTAATTTTGCCTATAATTATATACCACGAAGAATAGAATTTTGATTCTTCTTGGATAGAACGTCGTCACTCTGTTAGACAATTCCCATTTGGGGACAGGTCATGAGGGTAGATGGGAAATGTAGTAACTCCATTTTACACCTGTCATTTGCATTTACTTGAGAGTTTCAAAATCTTTTCATGAAATCTATTACATGCATATTCTAGCATCCTTAGCAATATACACTGCAACAGCTCTTGAATTGAAAGCTTATATCAAATATGATGTATGAAAACAATAGTCTCTTCTTTATAGGAAATAAAATTCAGTCAAATGCTCTTGGCCATGATTACAAGAAATGGTAGAAAAAGCTTTCAAGAAAACGCAACTAGGAATTGTAAAGCAAAATTCCACAATCGTAAGTGTTGTGGAGCCAAACATACATCAATATTTCGAGAATGAAAACTGAAAAGACGTCTGCTTAAGAATATTGAATCAGAAGCTACGGGCTTGGAACAGCAAGAAACAACTATGCGCATGGCACCAATTAAAGTAAACATGAAAATAGAATATACCCCAAGCGATAGATACTTAGATACAAAAGATAGATACTTAGATACAAGAGAAGAATAATATGAATTTTGAACATGCTTTCATTGTACATGATACAGTTGGAAAGAAATAATGCCGCATATTATGGTCAACTTGTGCTAAGCCAAATAATTGATCTAAAATCAAAACGAAAAATCGTTTCAGATGCATGACATACCAATTCTAGTTGTAGTCACCAAGTCAATGTAGTATGTAAGTGGCGAAAACACAATCATGAGAAGCAGCCCATGTGACTACAGCTCTTGCAACCATTTTATCAAACAATCGGCAGACCTATACCCATTTCTTAAGCTCTTCTTTGGCATAGATTGAGATCACATTTAAAAGGTATTTGTCCAACTTTGTATTTAATAATGTATGCACAGTGGTCAATTTTTTTTGAATGTGAAGAGAGTTATTCATCATTATTGTATTTGCTAGAACTCAACCTAATCTGGAAATGTACAAAGTACAAGTAAAATAGCTCGGTACAAGAGATGGGATTTTAGCCTTAATCCAGATATACTAGTGTTCAATCCACTCTTGAGAAAAATCATAGATCCATTTATGGAGCCAAACTGTTGGAATGGCTAGCCCATTTATAGTGCTCAATAATTCTAACACTTATCCTTGAAAAAAGAAGCCTATGTCCTTAACTAGGTTTTTAGATCAACAAATGAATACACCCTAATTTTATCCTTAACCAGTTTTCAAATAAGAAAATGGGTTCCGCCCTAATGTTGCATTCGTATTCTCACAAGGTGAGAAGTTTGAAGGAAACACAACTTTCTGACCACGTCTGTAAGAGAGTAGTACTGATCAAGCATTCATCTGAATGTAATTACTCAGTTACAAGATAATATTCTAAATTTTATTATGCAAGAATTTCCCAGACCACCGCAAGAAAATAAGAACATGGAAAGGCAACAATGAACCATATCGTACAAAAACTTAACTAAAGAAAAGAAAAGAAATTAGAACTCATGTAGACAAAGGCACTCCCAAGGAGCCATACATCCAATATATAAGTAATTAACAGAGACATAAATTAGTAGATAAGTACTGCATACCAAGTTGGCTTTGAGAGGAGCTGGAAATTCATCTCATTTTGACATAATTACAACAATCCAAATGTTGGATTAAACAAGAAGTAATAGAACCCAAGCTGAGAAAGCCTCACCGGTACCACCTTGTGATATCTTAAACCTCAATGGTACAGTCTTTTAGCCAGTAAGAAATTTACCGGCTAGGTTTTGCTAATTGAGAAAACTTTCTCAAATTTTGAAAAAAAAGTTATTTGGGTAGTCGAAATGGTGACACAATCTAGGCAACCGAATTTCAAACCCTGTATACTATCAAATAAGAAATTTAAAACTCTTACATATCAAAATCTACTCTCTCCAAAGATAACATAACAGAGAGACGTACTTTTCATGATACTACTTATCCTCAGTAAACCTTAATAAATTATAATCCTGTAAAGCATACCTACTGCTTCTACCAAAATAAAAACCTAAACCTTTCTTCCATTGAAGTTCTATGTAAGAAGTGACTTACACTACACACATTATGTTATGAAGTCAATAGTGTTGATGAGGATAATGAGCAGAGTTATGAAGTCAGTTTCAAGCTTTCCAAATTTATCCACTTGAATTTGTCGGCTCTACTTTTCAATAACTCGACTGAAGATGAAAGGATTCATATGACCATTGAAACTGATAAATGCAGGCTCTATTTCAATGGGTAGAATGACTGAACAAAAATACGAGATGTGGCTTAGAACCATCTTAAAAGTGTGCTAGAATGCACAATGCAAAATGTGGAAGTAAAGACAAGGCACGTGAAGTGTACCGTTGAATGAGACGCGTGTAGGAGGAGATAAACAGTGCAAAGTCTTCACAATATAATCTCTGCCTTAAAGACATGACTAATAACAAGAAACTATTTATTGATGCATGCAAAATATTTAGTGCAATTTTACTTACCATGTATTAAAAGATGACAATGGAATCGTGTATTAAAAGAATAACAATTGGAAGTTAAGTGAACAAAGATTGAAAGCTTGTAGTTCCCTTCGTACAAGAAAATAGAAAATAATTGATACGGGTTTTCTCTTCAATATAATCCCCAGTAGCTCCCTCCGTAGACGTTTTGAAACTATTGATGCATGTGCACTTTTACTTATCATGTATTAAAAGATGAGAATTGGAAGTTAGGTGAAGAAAGAATGAACGTTTGTAATCCCCTTCCCTTATATAGAAAATAGAAAATAATTGATACGCGTTTTCTCTTCAAAATAAACCCCAGTAGTTCCCTCCGTAGACTTTTTGAGGGCCTATATCATGTATAATATAATCTCCTCCATCCTTTTCTTGCTGGTCAAGCAGAGAATAGTGGGAAATTAACAAATTGCTTATATATACACACCAAATCTAAACCTTCCAGAGCCGAATCCAGACGTGATTATTAGGTGGGTCAACTTTGTATTGGAATGAGTTGGTAGTTGGAACCTATATTGTTCAATGTCAGTGTTTTAGTTTAATGGCAGGGAGTTGGTACAGTCCAGAATATAATATCAACTATTCTCGTTCTATAACAACTCCTCCAATCCCTGCCTTCAAGTACACCAAGCCATTCCTATCGATCCAGTAATGATGATGGGGGAGAAGAAGGATTCAGCAGCAGTTTCAGTGCTGATCGCAGCGATAACAATCTTTTCCCTGCAATCTGCCCAAGCATATCCGTTGAAGGAGAAAATAAGTCACCTGCAATTCTATTTCCATGACAGGGTTGCAGGAAAAAATGTGACGGCCGTAGAGGTGGCATCAGCTCCATCGACAAAGACGTCGCCTACTCTCTTCGGAAAAGTGTTTGTGATGAACGATCCATTGACGGAAGGGCCTGACCCCACCTCCAAATTGGTGGGCAGAGCTCAGGGTGTGTATGTCTCTGCCAGCCAAGAGGAGTTTCGCGCGCTCATGGCGTTGACCTATGTTTTTCAGGGCGGGAAGTTCAATGGCAGTACGCTCGCTGTGGTGGGAAGCAACGGCGTTATGAACGATGTTAGAGAGATGCCGATTGTGGGAGGAAGTGGAAGATTCAGGCTGGCTCGAGGATATGCGCTTGCCCACACTCACTCCTTCGATATGAAAACCACCAATGCAATCGTTCATTACAATCTCACAGTATATCATTACTGATTATGCTCCACCATTGTTTGCCCTAGTTTATCTTCTTGTAGGACTGTTTTATCTGAAATCTATTTTGTTTTGTTGACTCTTTCTCTTTCGAGAGGATCTAATGGATGACCTTATGCCAATTGTTACCTATTTAGATCTTGAGTTGAAAAAATTAGCAGTAGACATTTAATGAAGAATCAATACATGTGTAGATCTACATGTGTAATCAGTTATCTTAATACATTTATTTTTTCTCTATGTTAAAAATGCAATATATAGATTATGTCTACTTTAATCGAATTCATCTCGATGGGGCATTTTGTCCTATAATAGGCCTGTGTGATAAAGTCCAAGTACAATGTCACTACAAATAGCTCTCTTGTCCTGGAATTGTTTTCAGTTGATAAAACCATTCTTTATTCTTAAGCGTATACCACTGAAAAAAATGATTGTAGAGGATCATTCTTAAACATTATTAAGAATTTTATAAAATGAAAAATAGTGGTTGAAGGGACTAATTGGTAAGTTTAGTAGTTGGAGGGATTAATTGCATACTATTGTAGAACCTTGAGGATTTTAGAAGTTCGTAAGATAAAATTAAAATTAAATATATTAGTTTCTATTAGCAATTGAACAAACTATGTTCAGATCTAGAGAAAATCCAAAGATGTTGCTGCAACAAAGTTCTCAAGTCTTCTAGAAATAATGAAATGTCAAAACAAAATAGTGCACAACTCTGTTTGAATGCTAGAACATGTCCCTTTTCCCAGAATCCCCTCATAATTTCTCACTACTCTGCATGAATGTTGTTGTTACAATTGTTCTATTAGATTGATCATTTCTCTCCAAAAAAAGACGACCCCACATTCACAAAAATGCTACCACGTGCCACAGGGGCTTCATTGGCTAGGCAATATTATATCACATGTATTCATATTGAGGGGTTTAATATCCTAAAAATTAAAAACAATATATTGCTAATATATTAAGTATGTAGGTGTTTTATAAGTTAACATCAAAATACAAATATTATAAGGTATTTTTTATTTGACAAAGGTCATAATTAGGGGCAAATAAATTTTGAAGTCTTGTGTATAAGAACTACCAAGATCTGCAGAGATAAAAATGAAGCACAATAAAACAAGAGAGCCCAATCGACCATTCAATAATGAAAAAGAGAAGTGTACATATAGATGTGAGTGATTGGATCGAATCAAAAGTCGACTCCATCACTCATTGAGTGGTGGCGAGTTGCCTCGCACGATCCCAGGGTGAGGTGTCGAAATGAAATTGACACCTCTCTAGACACTTCTACAAACAACTCCTAAACAAAGACAACTTGTGTAGACAAGTATCGAATGAAAATATATGACTAAGTAGGCCTAATAAGCCTACGTGTAATTAAATAATTACACTAACATTGCACAATTAAAAAATGATTTCAATAAGAAGTAGCTAAGCAGCAAAGTGGAAGGAAACCTACAACTTCAAGCCATTACCAAGATTTACAGTCAAAAAGGACCAAGGAACAATACTTATACAAGTATTTTAAAAAATCTTATCCCCTCCATTGATCTACTAATCTCATTCACATTTGTTAGCCCTATTTGTGATTAGCTAAACTTTAAAAATTTCCATTTACATTAAAATGTAGGGAGGTCATATTCCAAATGTTAGAGAAGCAATTGTCAATACAGTCCATAATGCTTCTTGCAAGCTATCACTTGCAAAGCAGGTCACTCTATGCTTTGTTTTATGAGTTTCAAGAAATAAAATTAAAAAAAATCCATCCTTTTTGGTAGCAGCACTCGAAGAAGATATTTGGGGATTTATGAAACCGCATTCCAGCTCTAACTCACCTCTCTCAAACACATAGACAAAGGAGCATTAATACTTCAATTTTCAGTCCAAGCTCAGGGTCGACAAGAAATAAGTTTGAAGAACATCTAAAGTTGGGCACTCCATGTATTTCATGAACCATACAATATCACATTTGATTCAAATCGGAACATGGACCCAACTGAAAGTATCAAGAAATATTTAATCAATTTTCAAGTTCAGGGTGAAGTCGGGAGTTTAATGTTTTCACGGACTTTCAAGCTAAATTTGAATAAGTAAAGAGGTTCACATATGCCCTCATTTCCCCGACATACTTGGAATCAACATTCTTATTTGCTCTCAAATTCCCCGGTTTGTTGATCAGATGTATTGTAGAAGTATTCAAAGTCGGTTAGTTCGGTCCCAAAGCCACTCCAAATGCCCAAAAAACATGTGGAGCATAGAACAAGCATCTCAGGATCTAATCAACAAGTAAGATGGCTTTGATACGAAGGAAGGCTACGTACGGTCAGGTAATCAGACCTTTTCCCAAACTCTCGAACCAAATTTTGACGTTCAAAAGTTCTTATTTTTCTTTGACTAGCCAACGTAGATAGCAGTTCAGATTTCTCTCAAACTCCCTAACAATGAAGAAACAAAATCAACATAAGTTTCCAATTTTAAGAGTGGTCGAGATGTTAGGTAGCTTTTCTAACGCTCGTACCAAACATAATATCGGTCCCAAATGTTCAAATACACCACTGACTTCCTGACTTGCTAACGATATATATTTTCAGGTGGCATGTGTAGTTCCTTAACCCTTTGAATACCCCGAGATGGTTCTCATAAGTGTCAAAATCCCTAATACTTTATTCAAAGGTCACGGGTACACTTAAAAACAACGTGTTGAAGTGAAAAGAACATACTCAGTCTGCAACGGTGGACATTGACATTGTAAGGGGCATGAGATATATGGGAAGGCCAAATGGATTAAAAAGATTAATTATGTAATTAATAATTTTTTTGAAGAAATGGTTATGTAATCGAAAAAGCTTCATTTGAGGAAATATATAAATATGTAATTAAAAAATGTAAACTAGGGACCTTTTACCGTTCTTCAAAACCCCCATTGCACTTTGATGCAAGAGTGAGAATTGACTAGGAGGATAATTTCACTTTTCAATTTTGTAAAAGGGAAGTGAACGGGGGATTTTGATCCTGAACAAAGTTTGTTGTATGGAGGAGTTGGGATCTTTGAATCTCAGTTTGATCAATTAAACAAGAGGCAATATAAATCTTTTTATTTATTAGTTCTCTTCACAGTTGTATTTTTTCTATGAGAATTTCTAATTGTCTATGAATATTCCATTGTGACTGTTTATGAGTATGTGGATTTGAATCTTTGTGTTCTGATCTGCATGTATACATTTGAGAGAAATCACTATTTATTTTCCTAATTGTAGGTGTTCACGTGTTTTATGGTGAATGATATTTAAGTCACTTATTTCTTTCCCCTCTTATTGTAAATCCATACCACATGCGTAACATGGTGATGGGCAGATGTTAGTTGGTATTTTCTACTTTCTAGTAAAAATATTTCAAAGAAATGGCTATGTAACTGAAAAATCCTCATCCAAGGATATATATAAATATGTAATCAAAAGATGTAAACCAGGGAATTTTTGTCATTCTTGAAAACCCCCATTTCACTTTGATGCAAAAGAGAGAATCGATTAGGAGGAAGGTTTCAGTTTTCAGTCGTGTAAAAGGGAAGTGACAAGGGGATTTTTATTTCTTTGAATTTCAATTTGATTAATGAAATAAGATGTAATATAAATCTTTGTGTTTATTAGTTCTCTTTGGAGTTGTATTTTTTCTGTGAGAACTTGCAATTGTCTATGATTAGTCCATTATAACTAGTTATGAGTATGTGTCTTTGAATCTTGTAGTTTTGATCTCCATGCATACATTCGAGAGAAATATCTATTTATTTTCCTAATTGTAGTGTTAATATTATGGCAATGAACAACTAGGAGGTGAGGAGGTGAATTAGTTATTCCTTAAACTTCACTTTCTAACTCCTTAGTCCTAAAAACTCTTTAATCATAAATACCCTAAATTATGATTGTATTACTTGAAAAGAAAATATGCATGCATTCACAAGTCAGAATCACATTCACACACTTGACACAATATTTTTATCATGGAAACCATGTTAGGGAAAATCACAGTGGGGCTGATTACCCACAATAAGAAAATATCTTGTTAGAAGTATAACCTTATTACAATATATGGGGAATGCACGTGCATTTAGGCTCATTGCCTAGAGATCATTTCTCAAATGAAAAGTCTTGGGCTACAACGCTGAGGAAGGCTCACTGCCTTACAATCTGATCACTACAATGATCTATAAACCTTTAGTGAACTATGTAAATGACATCTATGTTATGTCTGATATAGCTCGAATGTAGCACAATGTAGATCTCTATTCAACCCCTTGTTTAAACACTTCTGATTACCACTAAATAAGGCACTCCCTTTGCTAGCCACCTTTGGCATCTATATCCACGATTTACAGCTTGAAATTTCCCTAATTCGTCATTTTATACAAAGAATTAGGTCAAAAAAACCTAATTCACCATCTATCCAATCAACTCACCAGGTTTCTTAATTCAAATCCATCTCTAATCGCTAAATCATGGCCACCACCTACAACTACTACCTCGAGATCATAAATATCCTAGATTTGACTTTTTAGCACTTGCGCAAGATGATTTATGAACTAAGTCAGCCAAGAACATGAATAGCAATAAATATATTATTATTGACTAAAAACTGCACCATTTTGATCCTTCTGATGCATGTTTATTGCCAAATAATCAAGAACATCCTATAGCATCATGAAAAATACTCAAACATTCAAATACATCATAGCCATTAGATTTTCCATCTCTTTACTACCGAACTTGAAGAACACTGTCATCAAGCCTCTGAGACAATAAGATTATGCCTTGCAGACCTCTGAAGTATAAATCCTCTGAGTTGAAGACACCTGAGTATGTATCCAACATGCTCCTAGGATTTCTCCATTAAATTCTAAATCCGGGGTGCACATCAAACCTCTTTTTGTCTTCTTGTTGACATAGTCAGTCACCCTATCTTCCAATCACCTTTTATAACTTGGTTACCTACCCAAATCATCATGAAACCTTCTATAATTTTGGGTGACCATAGTAAACATATTCATCATCCTTCCTCTATGTGTGTGACTTCATCTCTGCAATATCCTCTTCTCACTAGAACTTTTAACATCCTTCTCCACTGACTAACCTACAACAATTAAGTTAGCAACAAGGAAATAACTCTTTGTATTGCTTCCTCTGATCAATCCTTCTGCTATGTTGATATCAATGCCAGCACAAACATCATCTAGATTTTCCAGTATGTAAAAAATATCCCCCTTTGGCAATGACAGAAACATGTGATGTGAAAAATAAGTAATACAATCATAAATCATCAGTCTCACTCCTAGAAAGATAATCAAAAGTACTACGAGTAATATCCAACATTATCTTTTAGAGTCTCTCTAATAGAATTTATCTACTTTGATTATGCTCACCCTAGAAGCATGCTCTCCTTGGTTCGATTATGGTTACGTACTCTTCTCTCCATCAGTTTCTCCTTCTTAGATACAAATCACACTTGTTGGCTCAGTTCTTGCTTATGTGCAAGTATACATAAAATTTCCTCTCTTATCTGATGAGCTTCCTTCCTGATCTTCTTCTCTGATCTTTCTTCTAGTAATTTGTTGTCTTCATCTACTCTTCTCTTTTGTACTTTCTCCTTATACCTCAAAGTTTTCAGATCTATTTCTCTCCCCCTTTGACATCATTGACAAAGGTGTATCATTTGATATTTTTCAATTTTCTTTGTCAAGTCAATGTCTGCTTCCTTTTCCTTCTCTTCTTTATTGCACATACACACCTCTGAGATATCCATACATTGATCAAACACTTAACTCATTGATTCATTCACTTCCTTGAAGCTCCCTACAAATGCTTCAACTTCATATCAGATAAATTTTCATACCATTCTTACTATAGCCTCCATACATCAATCTTTCTTTAATGATATCTTCATACATCTCTTCTCGACTGTTGCATCCTTTTGCATCTTAGTTTAGAATAGGAGGAGAAATTCATCTTGATTTGCCTTGGATCTTACCAAAGTAGATCCCATATCTATTGTAACCTTGTTCTTCTTTCTTCTTATCCTCTTCTTATTCTTTTTTTCCTTGTCTCCCTTTTCTTTTTCATTCATATACCTTTTAACGTTCTTGTCCACCTTGTCTTCCTCTTTTCTCTTTTTTCTCTGACAATCCTTCTTCATGTTATTATTTTCTCCCTCAGTCGAGCCACCTATGTTTGCCTTCTTTCCTTCACAATTCTCAGTAGTAAGTTTAGATAAGTTGTATCTGATTTGTAGAACAATTCATTGTCTATTCTTACATTTACTTTTAGTAATACATTGTTTTGCAATATGACCAAACTTCTTGCATGCAAAACATCTAATCTTCTCCCTTTTAAGAGTTCCAGTCCTCTTTCTCATACTACTACATATGCTTGGATTATGATCATCCCTTCTGTAATCAAAACATAGATATTATTTTCTGTAATCCTCTTCTTTGTGTCCAGATTTATTATAGACAAGATTCTTACCTTTGAACCTTTGATCTTCAGACTCCTTTTCCAAGTTCTTCCTCTTGGTCTTCTTCCTTTTCTTCTTCTCTAATTTGAACTTGTTTTGATTTTATTTAGAGCATTCGCCTTTTTCTAATCCAATACTATTGTTTTCCATTGACCTTCTCTAAATTATAAGTGCTTCAAGCTTTACTGAACAGATCTTAAGCTTCTCCTTATAGTGATTTGCAACTCTAAGCTCTTTTCCCATGACTTTGATCCATTGATCATATGTGCAAGCCTTGCATACTTCTCTTTCCTCAATCTAAGAAATCAAACAAATTTGATCTTCCACAATTTTATTCTTGTTCTCTTGATGCTTTGACTTGGAGTTTTCTTCAACTGACCTTTTTTCATTCTCCTTAAGTTGTCTAACATCAGACTCCTAATTTAGATCATTGAAATTGTCATAGTTATCTGATCCTTTTTCATTTGTTGTTGCATCTTCATCTATTGACCCTTCCTTTTGAATTTTTATCTCATTTTTATTAATCTTGATCTGATTCTCCTCAAAAGTTTGCACCTCAAAAAATATACCAACACTTTGTTCATCTAATTTTTCTTTGCAAACATCAAACTGACTTCTGCCAGAATGAACAAGTAAGTGACTTTATTTTGAATGTTTCAATTCTTCATACCTTTATATCATTGGCTCTATTTCGGACTTTAGCATTGCTACTTCTTCTGTAGCATCAACTCGATCAATAATTTCTTTTGAGATCCTCTGCATCTGATTAAGATGTTGGTGCAATACCTTGTTGAGAATGGTTCCTTGTCTACATTTGCATGATCTGGTCTAACTTTGTTCAATCTAGGTAATCTTATTATTTATTCCTTTGTTATTTAGATGGAAAACATGTATCTTTCTCTTTGGTCCTGATCCAACTTCACTTTTGGAACTATTCATAATATTGTATTCTTCATTACCAAAATGTAGAGTGTATCCTTCTTCAACTAGTTGGCCAACACTGAGAATATTGTAAGTCAATTCAATAACATGTAACACATTACTTGTTTCATTCCTTTTATCTAAGAAAATTTTCCCTCTTCCCTTTATTCTCCCTTCAATGTTGTCACCCCATCTAACAATTCCACCATCATATTCTTCATATTTCACAAACTTTCTTATGTCACCAGTCATATGATGTGAAAATCCACTATCTATCAGCCAATCATTTTTCTTATTCCTTTGAGTGGCTAAGACCTTTTCTTCTTTAATATAACAATTTATAGAGGTATCAAGGTCAACCTTTTCAACAAGACTACATATAGAAACATTTCTAGTAGAGATATTACTGGACTTGGTCCTATCAATAGCATAGTTATCATGAACACCACTCATAATATCTCTAGTAGAAATTTTTGCAGCAGTATAACTTGCAAAATTCTCTTCTTTGAAATCATCTTCCCTTTTGTAAGTACTACTTTCATGCATCTCAAATTCCACAAAAAAAAATTCATTACTAGACACAAGCTGAAAGCACCTACTAGCAATATTCCATTTGTTTTCTCTGGAACCTTGAGCAATAGGGGCTAACCCATCTTCTTGAGTAAATGAGATTTCACCCTTGAACACACTAAAGCACTTATTGAAGCCATTTTGCAAAAGATAAGAGTCAATTCTACTATACCACACTCCCGGGGCTTGTTTGAGTCCATAGAGAGCCTTCTTTAGCTTGTAAACCTTGTTTTCATGACCCAAAATATCATACGCAGGTGGCTACTCCACATAAACCTCTTCTTCTAAAATTCCATTGAGAAATGTTGATTTCACATCCATTTGATATACTACCCACTTGTTTTGAGCTGCTATGGCTAATATTGTTCTCACAGTGTCCAAACGAGCCACTGGTGCAAATATCTCATTGTAATCAATCCTGAGTTGTTGTGAATATCCTTTTGCCACTAGTCTTGCTTTATATTTTTGAACATCTCCATTTGCATTCAATTTAGTTTTGTAATCCCACTTTACTCCTATGACTTCTTTTCCTTTTGGAAGACTCACCAACTCCCATGTTTCATTCTTTTCAATTGCATCAATTTCTTCATCCATTGCATTTATCCAATTTTCTTCTTTAATTGCTTCTTCAAAATGAATTGGATCATCAACATGTGAATACAATGCAAAAAAGAGAATTCTGATATGTGTTACTCTCACCATCATTTTGCTCATAAATCTCTCTTAAACTTCTGATTTTTTGTCTTCTCATGATTGCTAATGTGGGATTGGATATGTCACTTGAATTTTTTGATTCTGGGCTTGATGGTCCTGCACTATGTGTTCCTTGTGTTATTGGTGTTTGTTTTCCACTTGAAGGTGTGATTGCTTGAATACTTGAGGCTGTCCTTGTGCTTGTTGAAGGTGTCATTTGAGCACCACTTTGTTGTCCTTGATTAGGAGTCACACTTGGAGGAATACCTGCTAGCATAATTTCTTCATTTTCTTCTTGTGGTATGTTAGCTACTATGTTGATTGTTTTGTCCAAAGTTCCATCCCATGCTTCATCTTCTATGAACTGCACATCTTTGCTAATTATGAATTTCTTGCTGATTGGATTGTATAGCTTATATGCCTTAGATTCATCACTATATCCCACAAACATACATTTTTCTCCTTTGTTGTCTAATTTCCTTCTTAGTTCATCTGGCATATGTGCATATGCAACACATCAAAATACTCTCATATGACCAACATTATGTTTTCTTCCACTCCATGCTTCTTCCAGAATCATATTCTTGATACTTTTGGTTGGACATCTATTCATTATATAGGTTGCACATGAAATTGCTTTAGCCCAATATTCATTTGACAAATGTTTGCCTTTCAACATGCTTCTAGCAATTTCCATGATTGTTCTATTTTTCCTTTTAGCTATGCCATTTTTTTGTGGTGTATACCTTGTGGTAAATTGCTTGTGGATTCCATGCTCTTTGCAAAATCTCATGAAGTCATTTGAAATATATTCACCACCCCTATCTGTTCTCAATACTTTGATGTAATAACCACTCTATTTTTTAGCAAGTGCTTTGAATTGACAAAAATATTCAAGTGCCTCACTCTTATGCTTTATAAAGTAAACCCATGTTTTTCTTGAGTAGTCATCTATTAATGTAAAAAAGTAGAGTCTTCCACCTATTGAAGGCATTTGCATTGTCCCACACAAATATGAATGAATTATCTCCAAAGGTTCCTTGGCTCTCATTGACATACCGGCTGGAAATGATTCTCTATGTTGCTTTCCTAAGATGCACCCTTCACATACTCTTTTTGGTTTTTCAATTAGAGGTAATCCCTTCACCATGCTTTTCTTATAAAGTAGATATAGAGCTGCAAAATTTAAATGTCCAAATCTTAGATGCCATAACCAATTTTCATCTTTAATTTCTACTTGATAAATTACTGGAGGAGGTGCTGCAACTTTTCTTTCATTCACTTGTAAGTTCATTGAGTTGTGTTCTTGAGAAAACTCGATATTCAAATCTGATTTTATCCTTAAAGGAAACATCCTATTGTTTGTCATTTGAACCTTTGCTATGAGAAGATTGCTTGGGTATTTGTCTAAAATTGTGCACTCTTTATTTTTGAATGATACTCTATAACCATTTTGAATAAGTTGCCCAATGCTCATTAGATTGTGTTTTAAACCGGGAACAAAATAGACATCATATGTTTCTTCTCCCCCATTTTGGTTAGAATGTTTATGTTGCCTTTTCCTTTAACTTCTATTTTATTGTCATTACCCAAAGTTACATCAGATTTTATATTGTCATCCAAACTAGAAATCATTTCTAAATTCCCTGGCATATGATTGCTGCAACCTGAATCTAAAAACCATAAATCCTTTACACTTTCTTGTGCAACATTGCATGCCAAAAACATAGTGCCCTGTTCTAATTTTGGATTCTAGATTTCTTTCATGAAATGCACATTTTGTTGTCTAAAATCATATTGTTTCTTTCTACATTCATTCATATAATGCCCAAATTTCTTGCAATAATGACATCCGACTGAGGATTTGTCATACCTTTGGCTTTGAGACTGATTTTGTGATGAGTATTGACTTGGGTGTTGGTTGTTACCTCTTCCACTTGAACTTGACGGACTGCTCCCCCTTCCACTTGTGTTTAGTGGGCTGCCAGTTCCACCTCTATAATAATTTCTTCCTCTACCTCTGAAATTTGTTCTTCCTCTGCCTCTACCATTGTTGATTGAGACTTGTGTCTTGAATGCATGCTCCAAACCTAAATTTGCTGACCTATTCAGCCTATGCTCATGAGAAATAAGTGATGCATGAAGTTCATCCACTGAAAACTATGAGAGATTCTTGGTCTCTTTTATGGCCACAACTATGGATTCAAACCTTGTGGGTAAACTCCTCAAAAAAATTTCAACAATTCTTCTATCTTCTAGTGTCTCACCATGAGATCTAATTTGATTGACTCAACCCATCACCTGTGTGAAGAAAGAGTCTATTGAATCTGATTCCTTCATGAAAATTGTTTCAAAATCCCTTCTTAGCATTTGTCGCTTTGCTGTTTTCACCTTTGCCATACCTTGGTATGCAGTTTGGAGAATATCCCATGCTTGCTTGGACTTAGTTTCTGCTGCAATCCTTTGAAAAATACTCTCATGCACTACTTGAAAAATGTAGAATAGAGCTTTTGAATCCTTCTTCATATTATCTCTCAATAAATCCTTCTCTACTTGAGTTAGAGCATTGTATGTTGCTGCATCAGCTAGTTCTGGGTAACCATTCTCTACTAGATCCCCAATGTCTTGAGAACAAAAGAGTGCCTTCATTGTTATGGACCAATGATCATAATTTTTCCCATTGAACTGTGGAATCTGTGGATTTGTCAAGCTTGTTCTTGCCATTGTTGCCTGCAAATTTTGAAAAATAAACTTTCTCCTTCAAAAGCTTTTGAAATCTTCAACCCACTAATCTTCAACTCTTAAATCTATCTTTGATTAACCTTTAGCTCTAATACAAAATGTAGATTCAAGAGGTAGAGACAAACAGAGATAAAATAAACAAAACAGATTTGATAAGCTCATTCATACATAGAAAAAACTTATACACCCAGATTTTTGACAGAGCTTGGGCTCTAATTTGTTTTTCAGAAAATTAAAAAGAAACCCCTGTTCTTGTTCTCTTCATACCCTATTTTCTATTCATTGTCTTATTTTTAACTATGAATCAAAACTTAGCTTTTTCTGGAAGCTACAGGAGAGTCCAGCAAAAACATTAAATAAAAATAAATGTTGATTTAACAGCAAAGCCTAGGAAAGATTTTCAAAAGATTTCATTTTAAACAATGAATATTAAATATTGCCAAGGCTGGAAGAGAGCTGGCAAGTATGGGAAAAAAAATCATTTCACTGGAAGATACAGAGGGCATTAAATTTGGTAGTTGGGATTAATTCCAACAAATTTTGACTACCCAAATAACTTTTTTTTCAAAATTTGAGAAAGTTTTCTCAATTAGCAAAACCTAGCCAGTAAATTTCTTCCTAGCTAAAAGACTGTACCATTGAGGTTTAAGAAATCACAAGGTGGTACCAATGAGGCTTTCTCAGCTTGGATTCTATTGCTTCTTGTTTAATCTAACATTTGGGTTGTTGTAATTATGTCACAATGAGATGAATTTCCAGTTCCTTTCAAGGCCAACTTGGTATGCGGTACTTATCTACTAGGTTATGTCTCTATTAATTACTTATATATTGGATGTATGGCTCCTTGGGTGTGCCTTTGTCTACATGAGCTCTTATTCCTTTTCTTTTCTTTAGTTAAGTTTTTGTACGATATGGTTCATTATTGCCTTTCCATGTTCTTATTTTCTTGCGGTGGTTTGGGAAATTCTTGCATCATAAAATTTAGAATATTATCTTGTAACTGAGTAATTACATTCAGATGAATGCTTGATTAGAATTACTCTCTTACAGACGTGGTCAGAAATTTGTGTTTTCTTCAAATTTCTCACCTTGTGAGAATATGAATGCAACATTAGGGTGGAACCCATTTTCTTATTTGAAAATTGGTTAAGGATAAAATTAGGGTGTATTCATTTTTTGATCTAAAAACCTAGTTAAGGACATAGGCTTCTTTTTTTAAGGATAAGTATTAGAATTATCGAGCACTATAAATGGGCTAGCCATTCCAACAGTTTGGCTCCATAAATAGATCTATAATTTTTCTCAAGAGTGGGTTGAACACTAGTATATCTGGATTAAGGCTAAAACCCCATCTATTTTACCTAGTTATTTTACTTGTACTTTGTACATTTCCAGATTAGGTTGAGTTCTAGAAAATACAATAATGATGAAGAACTCTCTTCACATTAAAAAAAATTTGACCACTGTGCATACATTATTAAATACAAAGTTGGACAGATGCCTTTTGTATGTGATCTCAATCTATGCCAAAGAAGAGCTTTAGAAATAGGTATAGGTCTAATGATTGTTTGATAAAATGGTTGCAAGAGCTGTAGTCACATGAGCTTCTTCTCATGATTGTGTTTTCACCACTTACATACTACATTGACTTGGTGACTACAACTAGAATTGGTATGTCATGCATCTAAAATTTTTTTTTTTTTTGATTTTAAATCAATCATTTGGCTTAGCACAAGTTGACCATAATATGTGGCATTATTTATTTCCAACTATATCATGTACAATGTAAGCATGTTCAAATTTCATATTATTCTTTTCTTGTATCTAAGTATCTATCGCTTGGGGTATATTCTATTTTCATGTTTACTTTCATTGGTGCCATGCGCATAGTTGTTTCTTGCTGCTCCAAGCTCATAGCTTTTGATTCAATATTCTTAAGCAGACGTCTTTTCAGTTTTCATTCTCCAAATATTGATGTATGTTTGGCTCCACAACACTTATGATTGTGGAATTTGGCTTTACAGGTCTGCTAGTTGCATTTTCTTGAAATATTTTTCTACCATTTATTGCAATCATTTCCAAGAGTATTTGACTTAATTTTATTTCCTATAAAGAAGAGACTATTATTTTCATGCATCATATTTAATATAAGATTTCAATTCAAGAGTTGTTGGAGTGTATATTGCTAAGGATGCTAGAATATGCATGTAATAGATTTCATGAAAAGATTTTGAAACTCTTAAGTAAATGCAAATGACAAGTTTAAAATGGAGTTGGCTACCTTTCCCATCTACCCTCATGACCTGTCCCCAAATGGGAATTGTTTAACAGAGTGACGAAGTTCTATCCAGGAAGAATCAAAATTATATTCTATTCTTCGTGGTATATAATTTTAGACAACAATACCTCCAAATTGTTTGATAGAAAGGCTCAAATATTTATGATATTATAGGGTGCAAAATGATGGATTTGTTGAAAAGTTTTCGGAGACCTTGTGGGTTTCTCATGATAAGGTATACATTTGTTTTGCCTACATATCTAATTATCTTTGTATATCACTGACTAGGGGTTTGGTATTGAATAAGTTTTACAGCTTCATATTTTTTCTATATAAAATTTGTTGTTATGATATGTTCTTAAGAGTTTATGATTATCATAAAGATGGAGGAATTTATTATTTCATAACCATCAATTGCATATTTCATAAGCTTCTTGTGCTCCCGTAGCAAATGACAGGTTTCTTACTACCAACTTCATTCAAATTTCCATTATAGTGGTTCCATGATGTTTAATGTTCATTTGATATAATAGGTTATTAATACACCTTTGAATACTATTAGGAAAGAAGAGTGTGAAACACTTTCCACAGTATCAAATTCTTAGGGGAGAATAAACCAGGGACGATAAGCAACTATAAATTTCAGAGATGTGCAACTAAATGAAAATATGAAACTACACTAGACACAATGTACACAAAGAAACAAAATATTTAGCACAAGATTTAACATGGAAAACCCTTCTGGGTAAAAAACCCACCACCCAAAAAAAAACCTGAGCAATTCTTGTATTATAGTAAACAAAATTTACATACAATACTCTGGATTTTTCACAAGCTCAGATTGCCTTACAATCAACATGATTTTCATCAGTTCATCCTTTATGAATCTTGCAACCATTTATGCATGCTGCAATTCATTTCAGATTTCGGTATAGAAACTCTTACATTACAAAATGATCTACCAGCCCAACCGTCAGTCAAGACTTGATGTACAGTCCACCATACATAGTTAGCAGCTCTGTACTCCATCAAGTACTCACCCTTCACCACACATGTAAACTACATCATAGGAAAGACATGTAGGATAGGATCACCGTATGGTGATTTACCTCCACCGTACGATAATCTCACCTTAAAGTGAGGCTTCCGTACTTCGTTATTCCAACAATCTCTCACTAAATGAAGTCCAAAATTACTCAATAAAGCTAACAAGAGTCAGAGGCTTTAAGCCCCATGGAGCTCATGCACCATTTGAACTTAACTGGTACCTTCATAAAACTCAAAGGCTACTGAGAAACACAAACATCATAAATCTCATTAGACTGATACACCCTTTGCACCTTAGCATACACACCAACGCGAACCAGAGTTCACCATGTGCTCCATTGAGATATTTACAATAGAAACATGAATGGTCTCATCTCGTGCACAAACGTTCTCACCTTCTACCATGCCACTGCCACTAGACACATATAGAAGCCATTCACAAAGAAAGCCACACAAATGTTGCATATGAATCACAAGTTCTATCTTCAATTGATATCCCAAAACACAGACACTTTATCCATAGGCAATCAAATGTATCGATTTAACTATCAACAACAAAGTAGAAATAGAACCCACAACAAGTGCTTGAACATCTAACTATCCATACCTCTAAGGTATACCAACATGAATTATGAATCATCAACTTATACATCCTATTACACACAGTCTCAAGCCTCAAGTGCAACACCTATCACATACACACCAAGAAGCTCCCATTGCACACGTAATGTCAAAGTTGAAAAGAATACATTAACAAAACCACATAGAAGTGTATAAAACCTTTAGTACCAAGAACATTCATAATATTGAGTAGTTGTTAACCAAGAACCTATAAGCACAAATTTTATAGCAAGTCTCCACAACTCCCTATATCATGTCCTTCTACACACACCTCTAAATGCTAATTGTGTTACTTTAAGTACATAACAGATGAATGCTTCTTAGTTGGGACTATTATTCATTCCAACTCATACATCTCTAGCCACAAGATAACATTAGTGTCATCTATGTTTCCATGTATCCATGAGCACCTGTAACTGATCAATCCATACCGAACTCCAAATGCCAAACCACAATATCATGAAGTACCCAACAAATGATCAAATTACTTAAAACACAGAAAACTAAACCAAGATCAATATCAAAGTTCCAACTGCAGAATCAGGAACATAAAACATGAACATCATGATCTAATAACATCTCAACCAAAGAGATAACATGCTCCATATGGACATAACCATATCATGCCAAAAATCTAAATGCATCTCAAGAGTCTATCATGACATAATATTGAGAACATCATACTAACAAGGATAACATGTCAAAAGAAAACATAAAAAACATATTTACCAAGGACTTGAGTCCTCAAGATGTCAGCATCTCCAGTCACATGTGATAATCTACTCCAAATAGTAATCCAACAAATGTAAGAGATCCTTCTGTAGCAATAGGATCTAAATTCAACATCTACAACACTAATGAAGATCATCCACCATCAGATGATGAATCTACATCACTGCTAACAACTCCCACTGAAGCGTGGTGTCGAGTCTCACATGGAATCATTACAAATGTCTTCTTCATGAAGATTGAACTAGACATAAACTAACGTCTAACTTGCCAAAACATCTCAGAAGGAATTTCCATCATCACTCTGAGAAGACGCAGAAGATTTAAAATTTGAAGAACTCTTCTTTTCTTTCTTCCTTCTTCTTCTCTTTGCAATCCTTTCTAATATGACCAATCTACCCATAATTCCAACACTTCACTTTGGACTGCTTTCTAGGAGACATAGACCTTTCCTCTGACTTGGATTTAGACTTCTTGTCCTCCTGCTTGCCTCGAACTGCAAGAGCCTCCTTGACCATCTCAGAATATTTCCTTCACGCTTCTTCTGACAAAAATGAATAAACCACATCTTCCATCTTGAAAGTGGTTATTGTACTCCCAATGACCATCACCTAATGATCCCATGTGTCAGGCAAAGGGCATAACAAAAACATACATCAATCCTCGTCATCAATCTTGACTCCTATGGAAGTTAACTGTGCAACAATCATGTTGAAACCATTCAAATGATCTGCTACAGATTTACCCTTGTCCATCTTCAAGGAATACAACTTCTTCCTCAAGAATAAATTGTTTACTAGAGACTTTCCCTGATAAATTTCACCAAGTTTCTTCCATAAAGAAGTTGTTGTCTTCTCCTCATGAACATTTAACAAAATGGAGTCTACAAAACATAGTCTAATCAACCCTTTGGATTTTATATCCACGAGATCCCAGTCCTCTTGTCTCATGCCTAAAGGTTTAGCTCCAGCTACTACAAACCAGAGATCTCTATCTACCAATAGATCTTCCATCTTGAGTTTCCACAACTCATAATTGCTACCATCAAACTTCAAACCATCTACTCGTCTTGATGTGTTGGCCATCTCAATCTGCAATATTGAATACTAGTACCCTGCAAATCACCCACTACAAAAATGACACAAAAAACCTTCCCACAAGGATAACCCTACTAGCCTTTCTCTAATACCACTTGTTAGGAAAGAAGAGTGTAGAACACTTTCCACAGTATCAAATTCTTAGGGGAGAATAAACTAGGGACGACAAGCAACTATAAATTTCAGATATGTGCAACTAAATGAAAATATGAAACTACACCAGACACAAGGTTTAACATGGGAAACTCTTCCAAAAAAAAAAACCCATCACCCAAAAAAAACCCGAGCAACTCTTGTATTACAGTAAAACATTTACATACAAAAATCTAGATTTTTCACAAGCTCAGATTGCCTTACAATCAACCTGATTTTCATCACTTCATCCTTTACGAATCTTGCAGCCATTTATGCACACTGTAATTCATTTCAGAATTTGGTATAGAAACCATTACATTATAGAATGGTCTACCAGCCCAACCGTCGATCGAGACTTGTCGTATGGTCCACATTACATAGTTAGAAACTTTGTACTCCATTAGGTACTCACCCTTCACCACACATGAAAACTATATCATAGGGAAGACATGTGCGGTAGGCTCACTATACAGTGATTTACCTCCACCGTATAGTAATCTCACCATACGGCGAGGCTTCCGAATTTGGTTATTGCAACAAACACTAATTTTACTTTGTGTTGTGTTTTGATGATATCATAAATCATATCTTACATCTATTTGGTATGTTGCATATGCAAGTGAACTGTACATGGCTCCCTTCAACTTGATTTTAGTACTTGCCACTCTAAAAATATGATCTCCTATCATAATAACATGAAAATTTTCCTGATAGACTATAACCTATGTTATTTTCTTATAGAAATTTAATATTTTTTATGCAATTCCTTTGGCCCTATTGCACGTTTTGATAACTTTGATACTTTATTCAGTTAACATGATATAAACAATTGACCATGTCCTCTCAATTTTCTATGCAACAATAATTTCAATAGGATCAAAGGGCTAGAGGTATATGTCACGAGGATACTATTAATGTCATAGATAATAAATACAATTTTATAAAACAATTAGATCTAACCAAGTTACTAATTTATGGAAATAGTTAGTTTCATCAAGTAAATAATTATAATTTCTATGCTTAGATAAATCACATTTCACTGAACAAGCTAAACATGTAATTCCTAGTAAATTTTGTTTGCAGATCAGCAGAGAAATGGTTAATTTCATGCTTTAGTTTATTTCATGCTCTAATCACCTGTAATATAAATTAGAGTCTTTGTATGAGATTCACAACACTTGTATCCTAGTTAATATGGATAATTTTTTCTTATTTTTCTTTTTATCCTTTTAGTAGTACATGCTTTGTGGAAAACATTTTCTAATCTGTACAATGCTTTCCTTCTCATATAAGGAACAAGCTACACATAATGCAAAAATGGATCATTTTTTCCCCTTATACATAACATTCATTTATAATCATGCCACATAGATGGTAACATATAGTGGAGATGTTTGACTCAGTTTTACAAAGGTTTGGGAGGAATATTGGATTTTTATTTTTAATTGTTTCATTGTGGTTGAACTGACTTAGTCATTTCAGTAATTTTTTAGCATCGTGTCTTTGATAGTATGGGTTATGAGGTGTGTATTTATATTACATATATAAATTACATCATGGGGAGATCTTGTATGTTTCCTAGGCTATACATTTAGGATGATCAACTATTTTTCTATTTAAAGTATTGTCTTTTTTTTGTCTCTAATTCATGAATTCCTACATTCTTCAATGGACATTCACTAATATTTCTCTCATGGAAAATAAATTTCAAGGAATACCCTTAACATACAACATTCTTCTATAACTTGCATCATGGAAATATCTTGTATGTTGACTAGGTTATACATTCAGGACGATCAATTATTTCTCTATTTAAACTATTGTCTTTGTGTCTCCAATTCATGAATTCGTACATTCTTCAATGGACATCTAGTGATATTTCTCTCATGACAAATCAATTTCAAGGAATATCCTTAACAAGATAACATTCTTCCATCCGTATTTCTAGATCTTGTGTCAGTGCTTCAATTCTCCTTGACTTTAATCCCTGTATATGTCTTCACTCTAGTTTTCTAATTTCATACATATTGTGTTTTTATTGTTGATTAAATGATTGGGGCATTTTCCTTATCCTGAAGATTTTATTAGGGTGTCTATAAATAGGTATCCCCTCTAACTTCTAAAACACCACTTTTTGACCTTTGTGTACATAACAAATCCTCCCACATTCTTTGTAAATAACCAAAAGCCCTAACAATAGCTTTAAGCTTTTAAGTCAATGACGAAACCCCAATTTTTTTTAAATTTGATGTGTTGTTTAAGAATTTAAAATGTGCTAAATGGAATTCTATAAACATTCCTTACTTTATCCATATTCAATATTCTACTTGGTTAAGGCGAATGGCCACGACAATCAAAGGGTTCTCTCTCTGTGGCTCGAAGGTGTGGTTTGGAGGGTTGACAATCGTTGTGATTCCATTTGTTTATTCACATGTGCTTGCAAGATAAGATGGGTGAGCCCTCATCTCCATGTGCATTATCAGCTTTGGATGTAGATGTTAGTTTGGTATGAGATTCATTAGTTGCAGTGGCTGAAGGGATGGTATAGAGGTTTTCTCATTTTCGGTCCATTCAGAGACTAGTTTTTTTTATGAATTTTGATAACATTTGTATATGTCCCCATTGGGGGTCTTTGCATTGGAAAGTTGACTATAATGAAGTATATGACTCTATTTAGTGTTTTAATTATGGCAACAAAGTCATATGAAGTTTTGGAGTCAGCACACATTATCAGAAGATTAGAAATTGGCTAAGTACAGAAAATAGGACAGAGCAAGGAACAACATGTTATAGTTTTGATTAGCATGTGTTCATTTGTTATCCAAATGATATTTTCCTTTTATGATAATCTTATGAGTATAATTAAATTCTAAGTATAAGAGAGCACGATCAGATCTGAAAGTATGAAGAAGATACAGCCAGTTGAAGAGGTACAGCCAGTGAATGCCAGAACAGGACAGAGATCATGGAAAGAGCCGACAGAGATTATTTTGGCGTGGAAGTTGCACTCATCCTCAGGACTTGCACCTTTATATTAGTCATTTTTAGTGACCTAAAAATATATGGTTAAAATCACATGACTTTATTCATCCAAGATAATTAGTTAGAGGTATTTTAGTGAAGCAGACTGTGTGAAAAGACGTGTCTGTTCGGTTTAAGTAAAGGAGTTATAATTAATGTTAAGCTGACTTAATGAAGGGTTGCATGGTTATTTAAGTGATCAAGATACATGGTAAAATGTTTCCTAAAGCTGACATGTTCATGTCCTTTGAGGAAGTACTTATAGAAGGTCATTTGTGATGGGAAAAGTTGCAGAAGCCAGAGATAAGAAAAGTAGAGCAGAGTGTAAAAGCAGCAACAATATATCTATCATATGTTGATGATATAGATATTGAAGTAGAAGTTTTCAGAGTGTATATAAGATTGTTGTATTTCTTTACAAGAGGTTAAATCATCAGCGCACAAAAGGAACTAATCAGACAAGCAGTGTCACAGCAGCAGTTCACCTTGCAGATACAGTGTGTATCAAAGATCCAGAAGGTTGTAGCCTTCACCACTTGAGAAGTGTGCTCTTGGATAGTGAGTCCACCACCCCTAACAGGGTTATTGTAAAAGACTCCTAACAAGACAACTCCTAAAGACAACTCCTAACAGGGTTAAGGATCTTCTAAGAAGGATCATAAGACACTAGTACAAAATATTTGTGGGTACTAATTCCTACCGTGGTTTTCACCTACATTGGGTTTCCCCGTAATCATATATGGTGTTATGTTTTGTGTATATTTATCTTACTTGCATTGATATTCAATTTCAGTACATAAGCATTTAAGTAAAGATTCAGATAGTAAGAAAAAGTATTAATTGATAGATCACTGATTCACCCCCCCACCCTCTCAGTGATCCTATTCCTAACAATTGGTATCAGAGCTCTGGCACTCAACAAAGAATTTTAACCACTTGAGGATATCATGGAGAAGGAAGAAATGAAACACCTGAAAAAGAATCTTGAAGTAGCCCTTAAAGAACTTGACACATATGAAAAAGAAAATGAGAATCTAAAACTAAAAGTTGAAGGCATACAAATACTTATCAAGAAACTGAAAAAAGAATTAAGGAATTGTTCTTCAAATGATTTGGGAGAAGTAGTCAAAAATTTGAATGAAGAAAAATCATCTCTGAAGGATCAAATTGAAGAATTAGATGAAAAGCTATGTAACAATCAAGATGCCTATGATGATCAAGTCAAAGCAAACAAGCAGCTAGATGAAGAACTGAGACAAGCAAACATGGAAATCTTGGAGTTAAGAAACAACAAAGATAAGATGGAATCTGAATTGATTGCAGCAAAGAATCATATTGATAAATTACACACAAGAAAGGATCCGATAGAGTCACAGTTGTATGCCCAAAAGGTTAAAGGAGATACCAACGGTATAGGATACAATGAAGCACAAATTCAGATTGATGTCATGCAAGAAAGAATGAAAGAACCAAAGGACATCATAGATACTAAGGAGATTGGAAATCAGACTGAAGACAATATTGAACCACCTAAGGATGAATGCAAGCTAGTTTACAGAACTTGTTATGCCTGGAACAATCATGGACATATTGCAAGGAATTGTAAAGAGGTAAGACCCTTCAATGGTTATTGTTATTCATGCAATAAATTTGGTCATAGAGCTATGAATTTTAAAACAAGTCAGAAGAACAAGAATCAGAATAATCAAAGAAATTAGAATCAACAAAAACAAAGAAGTTATCCTCAGCAAAATATTAGAAACCATCAGAACATTACATGTCAGATGTGTAATTACAATGGACATATAGCCAAGCAATGTAGCATGACAAATAACAACATCAGACCTCCTATCATTTTTCATTCATGTGGAAAGGCTGGACACATCTCAAGGTCTTGCAGATCAAGAACAAAAGGACAAGAGAATCATAAGAAGTATTTGTTTGAAGAATCAGGAGAAGTTAAGTTTGTGGAAGCTAAAGCTAAATCAAATAAAATATGGGTCGAAGTAAAGAAGGACAATGAAGAGAACAAGGTAGCAGATGCATCCTCAGTGGATGCACCTTCTACTTCTGAATAGTTGACCCTCATGGTCTTAGGGGGAGCTATTCTAGCTCTGAACCCCTGTGCAGCTAGTATACTCACCTCTGAGTATGTGCCTTGGATTACAATTGTTTGGTGACATTGTGATGTAGTATGCAAGAGAACACGGTCTAAATTGTTATCAGGAACAAGAATGGAAGTTACAGTTTCTTTCTATGTCTACGCGGCAAGTATTAATGGTGGAAATCTACTGTGCAATCACCAAGTCCTCACTTGCGGTCAGAATAAATGATTGGAGATCATATAAGCCCTAGCAGTTGTATTATTAATGCATTACAGTTGTTCTCATCAGTGAAGAAAGGAGATTGATAATCATTATTTGTTAAGCAAAGTAATTTGAGTTTAAAATGAAGCCCAAGCACAGACATGTTGTTTCGGAAATTAGTTGAAAAATTACTTAACAATTGAGTAAGCAGTTGGATAATCAAAGGAGAACTTGCAGTCAAGTAGAAAAGTGTCACAATTACATTCTTTAGTAGAGACTGATATCAAGAAAATCTTTGAAACATCTCGGAAGCGATTTATCAGTATGCTTCAGCGCACAAATCTCATGAAGCGGAATGGGTCAAAATCTTGTTGAGCAGTGCTCTATGTGAGAGTATCAGTATAGCTGTAGGAGATTTTTTTTGGAGCTGACCTGATGTTATCATTGGAAGCGCATACTTATTGTTTATCGTCCAAAGAGCATTCACTAAGAGTAGAATTGATTGAAGATACAAATTTGAAATGTCATGCGAAGAAGCAGATAAAACTATTATGACAGGTCCATAGGATTCTACGCCCATGGCCAAGGACATGGAGGATACATTCATGGTTGATAATGTTGAAGTATCAATGGCGATCAATAGATATTGATCTAGACAAGTTTGAAGAAACATTTGTGAGTACTCAAGCGATTGAGAGTCTTTATATCAGCAAGAAGATATATTTATTTTAGATATCACAGAAAAGGAAGCAGAAAAAGAGAAGACTAAAGTGGTGGAAAATTCATCATCATTGTTGTAAAGCTTGACACCCATAACAGACTTAGACTCATGGGGAGTAAATAAGTAAGTGGGAGTATATAATTTGAAGAAGTCATGAAAAATAGATCAGATATTGTAGAAGAGAAGTATATGAAGAAGAGGCTCAGTGAACTGGTTAGCAACTTTACACTTGATCTTAGTTCACTCAAAGTTGGTCAAACATCCTTGAAAGAGTTTGAAGCAAAAGGCAGAAAGATTATTTCTGACTGTATGAATCAGGCAAGTTAAGTGTCCATCATTACAAAGAAGATCGAGGAGGTAGAGGCTATGATAGAGAAGATAAGGAAGTATGTGGAAGATCCCTCCATCGGTATCAATATGTGTATATCAGGGGAAGATTGATAAGATTGAGAAGGTAGAGAAGATAATATCAAAGGGTGAGTAAAGTAATCTATAGAATATGGATTCTATCATATGATCAAGGTCCTAGCACAGACTTGGAGAAGATGGAGAAGCTACAATATGCATTATGCACCCATCTACAGATTGTTCATTCACTGATTGCATTTTGGGAGAAAGAGATCCAGAAGTTGCAGATTGCATATCCAGATATGTATGCTGAGTATGTACATAGAAGTGTTTTTGAGCACCTTTGTCATTAATGTCAAAGGGGGAGTAGAGTATGAAGAATATGGAGTCTAGTATATGATAAAAGGTAGATATAAGATAGAGAGTTTTTATATAAAAGTACAGATAGTAACTTCACCATATTCCTTTGTTGCCATTAATGACAAAGGGGGAGATTGTTGGAAAGTTGACTATACTGAAGTATATGAATCTATTTAGGGTTTTTATTATGGAAACAAAGTCATATGAAGTTTTAGAGTCAGCACACATTATCAGAAGATCAAAAATTGGCTAAGTACAAAAAATAAGACAGAGCAAGGAACAACCTGTTATAGTTTTGATTAGCGTGTGTTCCTTTGTTATCCAAATGATATGTGCCTTTCAAGATAATCTTATGAGTATGTTTATATGCTAAGTATAAGAGAGCATGATCAGATCTATAGGTATGAAGAAGATACAGCCAGTTGAAGAGGTATAGCCGGTGAATGCCAGAACAGGACAGAGATCATGGAAAGAGCCAACAGAGATTGTTTTGGCGTGGAAGTTGCACTCATCCTCAGGACTTGCACCTTTAGATTAGTCATTTTTAGTGACCTAAAAATCTATGGTTAAAATCGCATGGCTTGATTCATCCAGGATAATTAGTTAGAGCTATTTTGGTGAAGCGGACTGTGTGAAAAGATGTGTCTATTCGATTTAAGTAAAGCAGTTATAATTAATGTTAAGCCGACTTAATGAAGGGTTGTGTGGTTATGTAAGTGTTCAAGATACATGGTAAAAGGTTTCCTAAAGCTGACATGTTCATGTCCTTTGAGGAAGTACTTATAGAAGGTCATTTGTGATGGGAAAAGTTGCGGAAGCCAGAGATAAGAAAAGAAGAGCAGAGTGTAAAAATAGCAAAGATATATCTATCATATGTTGATGATATAGATATTGAAGTAGAAGCTTTCAGAGTGAAGATAAGATTGTTGTAGTTCTTTACAAGAGTTTAAATCATTAGCGCACAAAAGGAACTGATCAGACAAGCAGTGTCACAGTAGCAGTTCACCTTGCAGATACAGTGTGTATCAAAGATCCAGAAGGTTGTAGCCTTCACCACTTGAGCAGTATGCTCTTGGACACTGAGTCCACCACCCCTAAAAGGGTTATTGTAAAAGACTCCTAACAGGGTCCAACCCTTAACAAGGTCATTGTACTTCATGTATTGTAAAGACAACTCCTAACAGGGTTAAGGATCTTCTAACAAGGATCATAAGACACTAGTACAGAATATTTGTGGGTACTAATTCCCACCGGGGTTTTCACCTACAT
>MU227464.1:2201291-2211793 GCA_018584345.1 Thuja plicata | reverse complement strand
TATATATATATATATATATATATATATATATACACAATTTTCTTACATAGACTTCATTACTCAATTATTTTTCGTCAATGTTGTGGATTTGGGAGTGATCTATTGTTAAACATTTGGTATTTTATAATATTTTAATAATTTTTTTTTTGCAATCTTATTAATCTAATTTAGTTGTGAGTAAACAATATTATCTGATTGTAATAGTAAAAATTGCACTCCTACAATTCTTATTTCATTCTATGCACACCATTTTGAGAGAATGACACAATGCTATGTAATGTTAGGTTGATTACTTGACCTTTCACTTTTAACATTTTTTATATTCCCAAATTCTAACATACATTAAATATTTTTATATGTATTTTTCATACTGTTTATATCTTCTTTCCTTACATAGACTTTACTATTCAATTATTTTTGGTCAATCTTGTAGATTTGGGAGTGATTTCATGTTTACAGATAGATACAAACTTGCAAACTCTGTAGGTAACCCATGTAGAAAATATAACAAAAATAAATAAAACTTTGTAAATATATCAAATATAAATTGTAAAAATGTATATAATTATAATTTCTAATATTTTTATAAAATAAATGATTAACTATTAAATGTTTGTGCGCATATCTTAAATGGGAGTTGACAATAGAAAGTGAGATCAAGTGTGGATAAATGTACACTTGAATGTTCAAGTATAAGAAATATGATACCTTAAGAATCATCTTCAAGTATTGGAGATAAAATTATTAAGTGACTGTATTGTAGTCCAACTTGAACTCATTTGATCATTAAATGTTAGATTATTAGTCCCTGCCGCTAAGGCAATAGACTAATGTTTTTAATTATCATTTTTCAATTAGTTTGCTTCTCGCAAACTGCACAAATTCCGTTTATCTTACGATCTCAAGAATTTTTCTTATTAAATTGAATTTTTCTCATTTACTTTCTCTTTTCTCATTGGTTGTGCTAATTTTTCTTGGTAGTCTTTTCATTTTCTTCATTCAAAAATTCCACAGAAAATAGGTCGGGTGATTTCAAGGTTGAAAAAGTGCTATTTTCCAATGTTTACGTGGCTGGCATGTGCCTGTAACTAGGCAATAGTTCAACACGAAAGATGTCATTTTCATGTGTCTGTAAACAGGCAGTAGGCCAAGACAACATATGGCTTAATAGGAGGTAGTATATATGTTATTTTTTCTGGTGTTGATTTTTGGTTGGCCCTCGCAAAAAATTGGCAACAAAGGCCACAAGGAATAGTGTCCCTGCTATAGGGGAGTGAAGAAGCCTCTCAATGATTTGGTCAATTCATGGATAACCTCCATGCAATGTTTTGCTCAGAGGAAATATTTGAGTTGTCGCCTTCGTTTCCACCTACGGATTTTCAAGTCTAGGCATATTTTCCAAAGGACGAAGCCATAATCGCTGCTATTGGAAGAGCAGAAGTAGAGTTTCTTCAAATTCGTTCTAAAATTGCATGTCTTATGTTGGCCTTTTTCAGTTTGTTTACATTGTATCTTGTTTCCGACACTCTTTGATGAAACCCTCCATATTTCTTGAGATGCTCAAATGCCATTATGTCTGTGGTCATCCATACCAGAAAATATTCAAGTGAGTATTTTTTTTATTCAATATTATATTGTGAAAGGTATGTATTAGGTTTTGTTTTTTTCCTTTGGATAGAAGCTTTCAATATAACAGTAACGTTGGTTTTCAGCTCCTTCACATTTTATTTGTCATATCCATTATATTACTTTAGTCGACTACTTGAGATTTTGGTTAAGCCTAGTAGGGCTCCAATTTACCGCTTGAGTTTATGGATAATGTTGTTACGGTTTCAATTTTATTTCAGGCACGGTGGCTTTCATTCGTTGTGCTAGAAACACTTGGAAATTTGCAATTGGGATTGCAACAATCCCTTTCAAGACATGGTTCTTATTTATCCATATGACCATGCAATTATCTATAGATCTATTACATAATATTTTGACAATTAGCTTGACATTGTTATTGTGCATAGGGCCTAAAAGCACCTAGGACACCATGCCTCATGTTTTGTTGAAATAGTTCATGCCCCAAATACATTTAAATATCAAATATCTATGAAATTGTCTATATTGGATTTCTGAATTTTGAAGACAAAGTATTTTATTATGTAAGAAATTGTTAAATCATTGGTCAAAGATAGAAGCCACTTATCATAAAGAAGTCGATTAATATTTGGATTTCATAGAGATCACTGAAATGTAGTAGGAATGTTTTTTTTAATGTTTTTTATGCCATCCATTTCCCCTCCACATGACCCTGCCTTCACAATATTTGCACTTCTTTCTTTATTTTATTTATCAAGTTGAAACCCTAGCCACCTTCAATAGTGCAATTTTACTGTTACCAATTTATAATGGATAGACTCTATCACAGATAAAGGAACCTTCTACTTGCAAATTTTTGAATGAAAATAATCACCTTGATTTTTATTGCTCGTTGTCTGTATATTTTCCTTATTTAAAAAAATCACTTGGTAATACAATCTCTATCTACATATGAATAAGCTATTCTTAATTGGTTTTAAATAATGGGTGCCAACTCATATCTTGTTCACTAATAAGAAAACTCTTTTGCAGGGGTCTTTATCAATTCTCAGAAGAGTGGCGTGCACAATTGCAACATAGGCCCTGTTAGCGGAAATTGAGAAAGCAAACATGGAGGCTCCAAAGGATATTTTCCTTTCAGACTACAAGATGCCTGATTATTTCTTTGATGGGGTATGATACCGACATTTATTTTTTAAATTATGAGTTCAATAACATCCTTGCTATGTTATTTATAATTTTAGTCTTTAGACTTATGAATGTGTAGAAGGAATTTGGTTAGTATAGAATTATGGATAATCTATTCCAGATGGCTTTCTTATTTCATTCATGTAGCATGATGAGAACCATTGTAACATTACTTTCATTTGTTTCTGTAGAGGTACTTGCAATTAAATCACTTGAATTTGTTGCATTTACAATGTAACCCCCACATAAGGGACATTGTTTGTTTATGGCGAAATAATTACTTGAACACTTTCTGGGAAGATTTTTGAAAATTTTGTATATTTTTCCATCTAGAAGAGTAGTATTATTATGAGAAGGGGCCAATAAGAATTTTATGAATAGAAAAATTATATTTGGAAGTTGAAATATTTTGTAAATAAAATTGTTAAAAAATAGAGGTTGTATTGCTACTGCAACTGTAAGTTGTGAACCATTATATGCATACCTCTAGCTAAAGAGGGAAATCCCTCAAGCATCAATGGAATCCATTCACCACAAACATTTTTTATTTCATTTAGAGGAGCTAAAGTGAATGTGTTATAATCTTGCAATGTATATGAACGCATTTTGATCAATGATAGTTCAGAATGGTTAGAGCTATTGGATGAAGGCTTTTCAAGTCATGCTGATGGATATTAAACACCTAGTATAACTACAAGTACTCCAACAATGTGTTGTTTCAAGTTGCAAACTTTCCTTGATTATACCAGTGTAATCTATGGACTTTTATTGAGGGATTTGATACTATCTAAGAATTTTAGGATATAACAAGTGAAAATCAATCAAAACACAAATATTTGTTTATTGTTTATTTTTGTATAACCTAATCATAAAGAATTTGATTGCAGAGACTACATAAAATTATAAATTTGAAGTTTGATTACAATACAAAAAATTATATGTTTTTTATTTTAAAAAGCAGCCAAAACTGGGGGCTAACCCAAACAGAAAACCATCATGGGGAGTGCCGATAACCAGCAAACCACCCACAGCAAACCCTTAGCCTATGCCAATTTTGAAAACCAAAAACCAAGAAAGAAAATCAATAGGCCCCAACTCCAACACAAAGCTGGTAACCAGCCTGGAAGTCCTAACAGGCCCCAACCTCACCATGAGGTTGGTAACCAGCCTGTGGTAGTGATTAACAGTAGAGTTAATATTAACAGTAAAAAAAAAAAGATAACAATAATTAATAGTAAAAACCAGTCTGGTAGTCTTAACAGGCCCCAACCTCACCATGAGGTTGGTAACCAGCTTTTGGTAGTAATTAACAATAGAGTTATCATTAACAGAAAAAAACAACAGATAACAGAAACTAGAATTTAAATGAAGATCAAATAGGCCTACATCGCCCAACCAGAGAGTCCAGTCAAAAAGGTTAACCATAGGCAAAAGGGGGATAATTGGGGTTACCTTCCCTGCCTCTCAACAGGAGCTTCAGCCAATCTTCCGCAAGGAATTGGTACAATTTTTCATCCTTACACTCACCTCCCGAGTTTGTTTTCTCCATGTGAAGGAGTTGGAGTGTAGTGGCAGCTGCATGCATGACCTTCACTGCAAAATCCACAATCCTGTTGAAGCTTTCCCTGAGATTATTGATTTCCACTCTCATTTCCTTTATCTCCACCTTGGGGTCAGACAACAATCCCTGAGGACTAGCATTACCAATGGGGGTATCACTCACAGCATCAGGCAGTTTAACCTCTATTTTTTTAGGGTCCTCTGGGATAATATTTATAACCACCTGAGGGCTAGGGGACTGTGAGGTTAGGAGTGGAGAGTCCGCTTTCTTCTCCTCAAAGATTTCTTTCTTCGAGAGGTCATAGACGGGGAGACCGAAACTGGCCGAGACTTGAGAGTCGTGACTTTTCACAGACCCCTCCACAATAGGGCTTTGCTTCTTTTTTTCCTTATCCTTCTCCTTGACCTTAATTTTATTTCCCACTTTAGATTTCCCCTTAGTTTCCTACTTGATATCTTCTTCCTCCTCTGAATCTTCTTCCTCTTCTTCCTCTTCAGTACACCTCTTTCTCACATCTTTTTGCTTGTATCTAGTTTTTGTGGCTATTCTGTTAGATATCCGTCTGCTGTCATTCTCCTCCTCCTCACCTTCAAAATCAATGGTGATTTGGTCACCATTGGCCGAGCTCTATTTATTTTTCTTGGAGACCAGGGTTTCGGAGGAAGTCATGGGGTTGGATAGCGTGACTTGAAGCTCATTAGGGTTTGTAGAGTGTTGTGTGGAGATAAGAAGAGAAACAGTCCTAGGTGGGCAGAGGGCTAAATAGAAATTGTAAAGGCAAAGCATTAAGCCCTGATGGAGGATGCAATAATTCTTCTTAGATTTCATTTTTTCTCTTACATCCAGAACAGACATTTCCATAGAATGGAGCAGGAAAAATGGAAAGGATATGGAGTCGTTGTACCTGAAGTGGTTGAGGAGAGGGAAATGGTAGTTGCAATAGGTGCTGAAGAGACCTTCCAGAGTGATTTACTTCATCAGAATGAGGCACATTTCATTCCATGGGTCGGGCAGTGACAATCTGTTGAATCCTCCCCTAAAACGTTCAGGAATCTCCACTTTTTTAAAGAACCATTTCATATGGGTGTCATCACAGATTTTGGTGATCTTCTTCCATTTTTTCCCCTCTATAGAGAGACCCATGGCTTGTGCTATTAACTCCTCATTAATCTCAAATGTTATTCCATTAATTGTAACTTTACGCTCATCCCAAGTTTTCACCAACTACAGAGAGACCGGATCATCACTGCCGCCCATAGCCTTCATGAATGGGAAGAAACCACCCTCCTTGAGGTAGTTGAGAATGCACGGATTTTTGATTAAATTGTCCTCGATCCTAGTGGGTTCCACCCGCACCATATCTCCGCCCATCTCCGAGCTGTATTCAGGAAAGTCTTCCTCCTTAGTCTCAACCGAAATCCCACCTTTCCTTCCTTTTTTCAACACAACCCTCACCAGAGCGGAGAAATAAACCCAACAGATGTAGCACTTTTGTCTCCAAACAAAAAACCAGGTGGTAATAATGTCCGCCTTCTAACAAAGTTGGCCCGTACTATTCACATGGTTTGTCGATATGAGAGAATAAGCTTTGCATATCGAGAAATTATTTTTCCATAAAGGCCATAAAGGCTTGATGTTGCAATTAATCACATTAGTCATTTCATTCTTTCCCTTGCGCGTGTTATGCTCCACGTCTTCTTTTAATTTGAAAAGGCTCGTACTCTTTCTAAAAATGGCATTGATAGCCCACCTTTCAAGTTGGCGATAATTAATATGACCACATCCCGTATCTCTTATAAAATTTGAAATGATGCGGCGCCTTGTGAACTTTCCTACTGACTTTTTTGACCAATCAACATCAGCCTTGTTAGACATTATTAAATTTGCTAAGTTCTTTTTCCACAAGCCAAATAACATGCTTGGGTAGGGAGTTTAAGTTTCTCCAACATCTTAAGCTATTCACCGCAAGACCCATGGTTTCCAGCATGTCTACCACCGCATTACCTTCACAGTAAATGTGCTGTAGATTGAATTCATCAAACTTGGGGAGCAGTGAACAGATGTCATGCAACTCATTTGCCAAAATCCAGCCTGTAGTATAGTTCCCTTTGACTAGCTCAATAACAATTTTAGAATCACCTTCTATGATTAATCTTTTAATCCCTATATCAGCCGCCACCTTTAGACCCCATAGGAGGGCAGGCATCTCAGCCAAATTATTAGATCCCTTTCCAAGGTGGACCGCATAGGCCATGATAAGGTGTCATTTATGATCTCTAAAAATACCTCCTCTCGCAACAATGCCATTAGAGGAAACACCATCAAAGTTCAACTTAGTTATGTTTTCCTCTGGGGGTGACCATTTAGTGTTTAGTCTTGTCAGAATTTTGGAGTTGTCCATCACATAGAAGGAAGTGGGAAGATCCCATTCATTGGCTATCATACACTCTAGTCCCTTGGGGGGACGGGGGGGGGGGGGGTTTTCCAACAATAGGTTCCCAGGTTTTCCNGGGGGACGGGGGGGGGGGGGATTTTCCAACAATAGGTTCCCAGGTTTTCCTTCAGAAGATTCACAGTCAACCGCACTGCACCTTCAACATTACTGTCTTCTCCTCTAAAAATATGGTTGTTTCATTCCTTCCATAGACCCCAGCAGACATGCGGGGGTAATAATCGCCAAAGGATGTGAATGAGAGGGTGCTCAGCAATTCGACCCCAGTTATTAATGAATTGGTCTAAGTGCTCCAAAAAGACCTAGTCCAGCTGCAGTTTGCTCATTATTTTTCCCCACACCTGAGAAGCGTAAGGGCAGTGAATAAGAATATGATTTATAGTCTCTACCTACATTTTACAAAGAACACACCTGTTGACTAGTTGAACCCCCCATTTTTGGAGGTTGTCTAACGTAAGGATTTTTCCATGAAGAGTAGTCCACCAGAAAAAATTAATTTTGGGGATGAGCTGGGGGAGCCACACCTTTCCCCAAATCAACTCATCGGCCAGAGCCTTAATGTTAGCATGGTAAGCAGATTTGACCGTAACCTCCCCCAATTTGTTGTGGCACCACACAGCCTTGTCAACAATTTGAGAGCTGGGGATCCTGATCTCAGCAATCATTTTATGTAGTTCCATAATGTGAGGTGGGATATGCTCCTGGTCATGGTAAGCATTTGCAAGGTTCTTCCATTTCATATCTTGAGAAATGTAGTCACTGACTTTGTCTCCAAAGTGAGAAGTCAGACGATCTCTGAGGAGACTAAGTTTATTTCTACTGAGAGTTTTATCTCCTACCCACCAATCCTCCCAGAAACTAATCTTCTTATCATCACCCACCACCCATTTTAAGCCTCTGAGGAGGGATCCTTTACTTTTCACCATGAAATTATAGAATTTAGATCTAGTGGAGTAGTTTTGACCCATGGGGAATTGGTCATTTAAGTAGTATTTGGCCTTCAAAATTTTACTCCAACCCGAGTTACCTTTAAAGAGTTGCCACCCAAGTTTGGTAATTAGCACCTTGTTAAGATCTTTTATCTTTCTCACTCCCAGTCCTCCCACCTTCTTGGGTTGGAAAACTGTTTCCCAGCAAACTGTTTACAAAATTTTTTATGTTAAATGATGTTATTTGGTGGGTACTTAGTACATATAGTATATGTAGTTCAAAGAGGAAAGCCTTTTTTAATGTTTACACTCTAGATGTCTTTTGACGTCATTTTTTGTTTTTATCTATTTAATTCTTTAACCATATGATGCATTATCAAAATGAATGATAATATGAAGTAGTGGAAGCTTTGTGACAGTTTGAATTGGTCGGTCTTGTAACTCTGGCAAGTTGATTTGAAATTTGTAATGCGCAAGGATAAAATAATTGTACTATCAAGAACAACTATTTACCCCCCGAGTTCAAGGTACAGTTGATATTACTTTAAACATAATAGGGATCTTTGATATTTACTAAAATATTTTAGGGTCAATTAATTTTCAACATTAAGTTTATCTAATGCGTTGTTAATTCTTGGTTCTTGATGTAAAGAGTAAGGTCATTAACTTGCACAAATGCTAAAAGAAACACATTATGCTTGTTGAATTGTCTAAATGTTAATATTTTAGGCATAGTGAGTATGTGTTCCTCATCTCAACCTTGTTAGATTTAGGTGTTCAGACCCAATTCTTAATATTATTATGTATTCAATTTTCGCCAGTCAACTAAAATTCATTATATATTAACTTGCAGGCACCCAATTGCCTTTTCTCTTGGATGGAGATGATCTTAAAATTGCTTTCAATCAAATAAGACAGAAAAGAAGTGGAGGTATGGCTTCCAATTTTTTGTTCTTGTCCCCATTTTTCTTTGACAATGACTTATAGGACGTTTTATGATTGGTAATTCCTATTACTTCTATCATATTTAGCAATATCTAGTTCTCTCACTTAGGAGCTATTATTTGGGTGAACTTTTTACCGTCCCTTTAGGTTACATTTTCACATGAATGGCATTGTTATCCATAATTTCCATAATTGGCCCTTAGAGAGTGTTCTAGATATGGATATATAAATAAGTATCTATTATCTATGCATCTGGTGATACACTTGTCTGGGTAGTTGTCTTTCATTATCATGTTGATGTCTGGACCTGGTATATGTTGAGTTGTTTTAATTCCAAAATATGAGCTCACAAGCAATCATTTCCTCTTTCTTACTACATTTATCGATATTATAAATGTGTGTATATGATGACACTTGTTGTGCATAAACATGATTGCGTACATATCAAATATCATTGATTGTTTCCATGCTTGCACCTAGAAATATAAAATATGCCTTTTTGACTAGCAAAAGTTATCTTACTAAAGGAAAAGAGAAGTTCGGTTCATCTGTATGCCTTCCTTTATGAAATATTTGTAATGCACATTCTGACTAAAGCCTTGACTCATATTTATCGTTAGCATTAAGTTTGCTTTTTGACAAAGAGTTTATTTCCTAAAATGCATTGTAGGTTTTAAAGCTGAAAGTAGAGCCATTAAATCAGCTCCAAGGCTTGGGAATTTGCTAAACATGCACTATAAATGAAGTTGATCATCTGTTTGTTATCACAATTCATTGCTTGAATTTTGTAAGGGGTTTTCTTCCAAGCTTAACTATTGGAAATTTGTGTTGGAGATTTGATTCTGAATAGTTGATTGATTGTATGTTTATCATTGATGACAACATATAATACACAGCAGTACTTCTATATGTACTTATCCATATGATGACATGAAGACTTGCGTGGATAGATACATGTTATTGACATGTTTATTATGCTATGTTCATACACGCAGACCCAGCTATAATGTTTCAGTAAAGATATGTAATTTTGTTATTGACGGTTATAGTTCTGGAAGAATAACGGTTTAAGGCTGTAACGTGTTTATTGAGTTGCGCCTATCGTTAGGATATGCGTGTGTATATTCATGATGAGTTATGAGTTGTTGATATTAATCTAAAAGCGCCAAATGTATTTTAAGAAGATTGCAAAGTTATGGTTAAATTGGTGAAGCCGACTTAGTGAAGCGATGCGCCTATTCAGTTTGTACTTGCGTGGTTGTAATTATGCTTGCGCGCTTAGTAGAGCTGACAAGGATGTTATGAAGAGTTGTCTAACAGGTCCCATGATCTCATACTTTGAGTATGTACTTATAGAAGGTCATTTGTGATAAGAAGAGTTGTGAAAGCCAGAGATAAGAAAAGCATAGCAGAGTGTTAAAGCAGCAGAGCTATATTTATCATATGTTGATAATATAGATATTGAAGTAGAAGCTTTCAGAATACAGATAAGATTGTTGTAGTGCTTTAAAAGAGGTTAAAGCATTGGCACACAAAAGGAACTGATCAGACAAGAAGTGTCACAAACAACAGTTCACCTTGTTGATACAGTGTGTATCAAATAACTAGAAGGTTGTAGCCTTCACCATTTGGACAGTGAGTCCTTGGATAGTGAGTCCACCACCCCTAACAGGGTTATTGTAAAAGACTCCTAACTAGGTCAGACCCTTAACCAGGTCACTATACTACTGCATTGTAATGAACAACTCCTAATAGGGTTGAAAGATCTTTTAACAGGGATTACTACAAACAGTATAGTTCTTTGTGGGTACTAATTCCCACCGGGGTTTTTACCATTTGG
>MU227464.1:2177472-2195628 GCA_018584345.1 Thuja plicata | reverse complement strand
GGTACAAAAGATTTAAATTTGCTGATAACTGATTCCCCCCCCCCCCCCTTCTCAGTTATCCCTAAAGTATTCTAACAATTTGAGGAGGTAACGAGCTGGAAAGGATCAAGGTGAACCAAGGAAATGGAAGCTCTATTTTTTTTTCTAAATTTGAAAAGGTGCAAGTACCACAGTGAAAGTAGCTGGGGAATTTGAGAAAAATTGATTTTTGACACTTCATTTCCCGTCTTGGAGGTTTTAGTTGATGGGAAGAGGATTCCATAATTATGAGGGGGTTAGAAAGATGTTGAAGCTTTTTGATTGATCTAATATAAATTATAGTTTATGTGTGTTGTTGTGTTAGCTCTTTGATGGCTACAGGTATGTAAAGAATATAAGAAATCAATTTTCTTCCAAGCTTCAAGATAAATCTGATGGGGATGGGGCTTTATCTATATAGCTAAGCCAATCTTCCAATATTTTCATTAGGCAGGGACTCCAACTGTAGCAGTGCAGCCCTGGTTATATTGGAAAACTTTAACTTTTCATTTTTAAAACTACACAAATGATCATCTATACACGTATTTTTAAAGCATGAAATATCCCAGAGTAGAGAATGGCTTAAAAAATGGAAATGATTCCAGGAATGACATCCTAGAATAGAGAAGATGAGAGATATTTACAGTGGCATTGTACTTGGTCTTTATCAGAGAGACCTGATAAAGAACAAAATGACCTATCAAGATGCATTCAGTTATAGAGGAGAGAGATATTTACAATGACATCATATAACTCCAGATTTATTCAACCCAAAAAAAAATGGGACAAAGTATTTCAGCTTTCAACAGTTATTCAAAATTGTTAATGTTTGTAGCTTCAGTCGTATGATCATTAGAATACATATAATATATGTTGATTAATAATAATATAATATATATGTTATATTATTATTGATTATATGAAATTTAATATTTAATATTAAATTATTAAATTATTCTTAATTAATAATTGATTGATGAAATATTATAAAGAGGCATATCCTTTCTTATAAATAATAATGAATAGACATGTCCCATGAAGGGACATGTCTCTCCTATCCTCATTCTCAATATAAATGAAAGAGATATTGTTGTATTTGGAAAATAAATACAACATAGAGTGTTATTACATTTGCAGCTATCCTAAAAACTTAACATGGTACTAAAGCCAGACTACCAATTTAAGAGAGTAGTTTGTTGATGGTGAATGTGTGTCTGTCTCAGAAAATACAACCTCAGTAAAATGACCATATCTCACAAATCCACCGTTGGATTTTGCTACATTTCAGATATGTTAGTGAAAAAATATGTGATAGAATCTCACCGAACCAAATAGAGAGAAAGTCTCAGATTCAAATTGTGGTCAAGCATTAAAAAAGAAGAATGTATTAAAGGAAGTGTGTCTCTTTCTAGAAAGAAAGAATTAATTATAGAGTGTCACCTCTCTTGGATAAATCAATTCATTTCATAAGAAGACATGAGAATTGTCAACGATATAAGAGTGGAAATTATACATTATGGGGGGAGAATAATAACCAATGTTACATTTCCATGCTTAGTGTGGGGAGATAATTCAAAGGGGAGATGTCTCTCAAATAATATGATAAGGTGTTATATGATTTTATGCATATGGACCTTCATTGAAGCAACTTGTGTCAAGGATGTTGATGCGTAGATAAGTATTTATTATCTTTGAATATTTCATTTATGTACTCATTATAGTCTTTCTCTCATTTGTATTTCTCTACATACTATAAGAGCTATTTGTCTTGATCTTTTCTGGAGATGCTCTTGCAGGAAAAAAAAGATTAGATTTAGAGGGAGTCTGACTAGATTCAGAGGTAACTTTATTGAGGAGCTAAAGGATTGATATCAGACTTAGAGGGAGTCTGACAATTCATCTTAAGAAATCTTGGATGATCAACAAATTGATATCTTCTCAATGAGTTCTTCTCTATGAGATAATTTCAAGGTGAAATCCCTTGTTTTCACCCTCTACGCCGAGGCATGATGGATGTCATGTGTGTGACTCCATATTTTTTAATGGGCCTACCCTCTGTGTAAACCATGAGGAAGTGACGACTTCCAAATGATTATCACTTGTATTTGTTAAATTTATTGAAAGGTAACAATCTTACAATAACTTGATCTTCTATCATGATAGACATCTTATACTGCCTGAAACAAATCATGATAGATGATATGAATGTTCCTATGGTAAGTGCACATTACGTATGGACATATTTTGAGTACTTGGTGGAAATAATGTGACTTGATGTTGGTAGGCCATTACTCTGAGCACTTGATGAATATCATGCAACTTGATATTTTGTACGCCAATGCTCCCGATATCATGAGATAATATCTTTGTAAACTTTTGAGTACTTGGTGGACATCATGTGACTTGATGTTGGTAGGCCATTACTCTGAGAACTTAGTGAATATCATGCGACTTGATATTTTGCAGGCCAATGCTCCTGGTATCATGAGATGATATGTTTGTAAACTTTTGAGCACTTGGTGGACATCATGTGACTTGATGTTGGTAGGCCACTACTCTGAACACTTGGTGAATATCATGCGACTTGATATTCTGCATGCCAATTCTCCCGATATCATGAGATGATATCTTTGTAAACTTTTGAGTACTTGGTGGACATCATGTGACTTGATGTTGGTAGGCCATTACTCTGAGTATTTGGAGAATATCATGTGACTTGATATTCTATGACAAATACTCCCAATATCATTAGATGATATTGTTAGAATTAATCTTTCCTAGGTTGAAAATATGTAATTAAAAGGATAAACCAAGGTATCCTTATTTGTATTTGTCCTCTAGTCCAAGTAGGAGGACATGTCACTATTTTGTATTTCCTTTAAATAAGGAAAATAGATATTCCTCCTTAAGAGGAATCTCACATTTGTCACACACACAATATGAATGTGGATTTCATAGGAGAAGGGATATACATGTAAACTCCTCCACTCATCTCTACTTAAGAGATGCCTCTCACACACTTGCTCTAATAATCTTCTCCTCTCTCTCATTTCTTCTCTCAATCTCTCCCTGCTCTCATTATTGTATTGAGCTTATTGCTCTCATCCTTTAGGCTTTGTGCCATATTCTTATTATTCACAAAGGGATTTTTCTTTGCTTTTCCCCTTACAAAAATCTCTTGGCTCTTTGTTGGGATTCTTGGAGTATTCTCATGTTCTTGGTGATTGATCTTGAAAACTTTATCTCACATTTGGTTTATGGTAAATTCCTTCTTGCACTTCATTTTCTTGGATTATTTCATGATCTTATTTTCATTCGTTTAATACTTCTAACATGCTATCAGAGCTATTTAATCCTTGTTTAAGTGTTTTGCAGGAAGGTGTCATTCAAAGGAGAAAACTCTTCTTGTTGATCTAATATTTGTTGCAGGTTTTACCTCATTATTTATTCTTTTAAATCTAACTTTTTGGCAATCTAATCTCTTAGTTCTGGATGACTTGCCACCAGATATAAGCTCTTGCAGGATTTGAAATTATCTTTCATTCCTCTCATATTGTTCATATTGCTCATATTTCTCATATCTAACATTTTTTTTGCAATTTATATTGAACTATCTCTGTTATTACCTCTGTAGGCATATTCACCAGTGTTTAAATCAGTGTTCTAGGCTTCATAGTAATCTGAATTTAATAAGTTTCACCTTCTGAGCTTATCCGTCTATGTTTTCACTTAAATCTAACTGTGTTGTTTTGCAGATCTATCTCTTTATACAAAAAAGTTTCAATCTGTTTACACAACATTTCACTTAATATATATTGCGCAGCCCTTGTTCTGCATTAATCTTTCTCAACTTCTAATACTTCTATTAATCTTATCGGCATTATACTTTGTTTAGCATTATTTATAAATTTTTTACTGTATCTTATTCATTGTGCAACATTATACTTCATTCTTTGTGAAATCTTTGTTCTCTATTCCCAGCGCGGCATCAATGTTGCTCATATTACCATTAATATTACGCAGCATCATTGTTACATTAACATTGCGTAGACATTCATTATGCTTGGTCTTCCTACATTATAACTTTGTGTAGCATTCTCAAACACCTCTCCTTAGCGCAACAACATATTCTAGCTTATACTCCAGCATCATCCTTCTTCTCTGCTGTCTTTTACCTTGGCACAACTTTGGGCAGCATATAGTATGTTTATATACTTTTTTACCTCTCTTAGTGCAGCATATAAATCATAGAATATAAACCTTGTTCATAAGACCTTATATTTTGCACAGATTAATTTCATTTTGCAGATTAGTTAACTTGCGCATATTAATTTCATTGCAGATTAATTTCTAACATTGATTGCCGGAATATTAACCTGCGCAGCATTTACTCTTATCTTTAGCTTCATTGCTTCTGGCTCCCTCCTTGCTTCACAACCCCTTTCCATTCCTTTATTTACTTTGTATAGTTTTTAACAGCTGTTTTCTATCCTCACGCAGCTCTTACCTCCTTCTTTGTGCAGCTTGACTCCTTCATTGTGTAACTCTTTCAGTTTAAATCTTTTAATCCTTCTTTGGTCTATTTATAATATGTAATTTACATTTAAAAGTATCTCTTTGTTAAATCATTGTGCTCAATATATTTACATTGCATTACTCAGCCTTGTTTATTGGTAAATCATTCAGATATTCTTTTGCAGATTGGTTTAAAATTAGTAACTGTAAATATGTATATTACAGATTTATTCTTTGTTGTAGGTTATCATTCCTTTCTATCTTCTGACTCATTATTACTATTCCATATTTGACTCATTCATTCTTTGACTCACTTTTTTTTAAAATCTGGTCAAATATTTAATTTCATTTCTTGGATATACAATCATCTCAGAAACACATAGCATTGGACTCCTACTTCAGGATTGGACACCCTAAATGGCTGCTAAGTAGATTATTTAGTCACATTTAATTATCGACCAAGGACGTAAACTTGGAATGGTGTTTGCAAAGTATATGCTTCAAACCTTCTTGATTCTCATGGCTAAACCTATGGAATCAAAATACATTATGCTTCAGGAATCTATATTATCTCAATTGAATGCAATTATGCTAAGAAAATAGTAATCATGAGTAGGGGTTACTCTTCTCACCTATGCTGCAGGAACATTGCACCAGTTCTGTTACTAGTGGCTGTAGGAACAACAGAGTTCTATTTACTTCTTAATGAGCAAGGAAATAAATTCTAATCTAATAAAATGATTCACTCACCAAGTGGGCCCCCTTGGATGAGTGAATATAAATGCAATCAAGATAAGAGACTGAAACTCAAATTATGCACTCTATTCATTCATGGAGGAAATGTACTCAAAAAATAAACAGTGCTACAATGCCAAATTTTATTCTAGAAATTATATCAACTAACTCTCTTGTGGAACTACAGAATTCCACTTATTTAAGGAAGAACTACACTACTACCTAAATCTAGGATCACTCCATTAATGAGGATCACTAATGGATACATCGTGCTCATTACAGAAATCTTGAACAATAATAGTAGGTCTTCAAGTTCTTCCCATACTATAGCATGCAGTGGTTCTAGATCCACGCGCGGTGTCTACTCAGGAACCGAACTGACTCGTTCCTCTGCGAGAGTTCTGCGACACGCCCATATTCAACCGCTTTATTTAATTCCTTGCTTTATGCTAGCACTTCTGAAGGTAATGGCTGTTGTTGACCCTTTCTACACCATGCTGAAATTCTTGAATGTGTCATGACTTGACTCCTACAAAGTGGTTAGCATACCTAACTTCTGACACATAAATATATTTTATCATTTAATACTAAGAAAGAAGTGTGAGATTTCATTCAATATTCTTGCACAGCATTCGTCTACAGGAAGGAGACTACCCATAAACATAGCATAGGGAAAAAGGACTATCTATTCAACATGCAATCACTTATATTCTGCAACTTCTATCCATCAGTTCCAAGCAAAATACATTATGTTTTTACCATCCATTTTACCTACTTATGTCCTTACATATAAAATATATAAAAACCATAAGTTTAAAGTTTTGGCTTTGAAAAAAAAAGGCTGAAAAAGGAAAATAAACACATGGAAAAGATGGCCTTTTGAGAGACTCATCATTCCCCCCAACTGCACTATTACTGGCCCCCAGCAATCATGAAATTATGGATCTTGGCCCTAAGCCTCAGGTCGCTGGCGGTCTTCTCACCTGTTTCATCAATAACATAATTGAAGTATCCATGGCTATTCTGAAGTTTGTCCCACCTCTATCTTTCCTTAACCATATCATGCTCTTCTGCATTCTCATTTACTGCCAGCAAAGGGTGCAGGAAGATTGAAGGTTGAAACCTTAAGGGCGTCCAATAATGTAGCTGTGTGCGGCCCAGCATTATAAACCATGGGACACGGCGAGTAGCAAGAGTTAAATTTTGTGGAGAATGGGGTTCCCTAATTTTTAAGTCATGGGGCATCCTTATCCACCTCTACCTACAAGCTGCAATCGTGGCCTCAACATCTTGTGAAGAATGTTGTTCCCAATCTGCATATCCCTATTCTCTGATTGGAATAACCTTGTGAGACCCACTAGGGTTCATCATGATTGAGATCCAATCAAGGAATGTCCACCTAGAGCTTTGAACTTCAGGCCTCATCATAGGGGGTGTGTCTATATCACTTCTTTGATATGGGAGAGTCTGATGCTCTTTGCTGATCTCATTATGAATCTAGGACATAACTGCCCTCAACTGCACATCTCCTACGTAAAGAAGTGAATTCTATTCTCTATTGTCAGGCACAGCTAGATTGTGTAGATATAATTCACATAACATATTCTTGATGGGCATAGGTGCTGATCAAAAGGCATCATAGAAGTCATGAGGTGTAGCAATGGAAGGATTTAATCCCTCAACAATCCTTGTCAATTGAAAGTTAACAAATTGTTCCTTAAGGAACAATGCATAAACTGGAGAAGGTGACCTACATGCCATTGTTGTAGGAATCAATTCAGTGATCTGCTTAATTCTCCTCTCCAATACTGCAATCTAATTTTTTTTCTACTCAAGTTGACAAGCCTGCTCCTCAATTATCCTTTTTAATTTCTTTGTCTCCAGTTCCCATTGTGTCTTTTCCCAGGTTGTATTTCTGTACAAACTCAATCCTGCTGCTAACGGTGTGGATAATTCTGAGGGTGGCATGGGTTCTTTCTAAAGAACATTAATCCACCCAAAATTAGTTTGAGGGATCTTTACGTTCTCCACATTAGCCCCTTTCCCTTTGTCACAAGTTTTTACTGAGTCATCTTCTTGGCAGGATTCATCAATGGAAGCTTTTCCTTTCCAAATGACAAGGGTTTTTATCGAATCATTCACTTGGGATGATTCAGCTGCCTTGGCTAATGTGTCCAATCCGTCCTTGCTCAACTGTTCAAACACTTCTTCTATAATGTCCTCATTCACTGCAGGAAATTCAACAAGAGGAAGATTCTCTAACGTGTCATCAGAATCTTGACCAAAATTATTGCAAAATCCCTCTATTTCTAAAGAATCCTTATCACTGTCCACAAGGATGTATTCAACTTGTGGATCATTTGTAGCTTCATCATCCACAACATGGGCTAGGGTATCACTATCTTCTCTATTTGAAGCCATTACCTCAGAAGAGGAATTATCTGCAGATTCAGAGGATTCAACATTTATAATTGAATCAGGGGTTTTGCTTGCTTTACTAGCACTAGCAGAAATTCTAGCACTCTTCCTCACAGGATTTTGAAAAGAGATCATAGGTTCCTTGCATTTCTTTTTGGTGGAGGACACCTCCCCCATAATGGCTATAGGAGGTTCTTCTAGTGTTTCCTCCTTGGAAGAAGGAAAGGGTTCCTTGGGCATCTTATTCATATTTTCATTATCAGCTGGCTGTTGTTCTGGAGTCATATCCTCTGTATCTATGGTTTTATCCTTTCCCTTTACAATAGTAGACCTAATTTTTTCAGATGGTGAAGTGTCGGGAGCGGCAACAGCTTCTCTAGTTTTTCTTTCCTTTTTATCAGAAATAAGAGTGTTATCATTGCAGGCTCTTTTCCTAGATAGGGTAGGTCTAGAAGAGGATTCTTTAGGAATGGGTTATGTTTTATGGATTACTTTACAAACCCCCATTTCCATGTTAACCCTACTACCTACACCCTGGCCTCTCAGACCAACCACCCTAGGTGCTAAATCTTCCATAGCCAAGAATTCCTCCCAAGTCCCAATTGACTGTTTAATTAACTCCCTTTCTACAACTAGTTTAATTAAACATTGATGGGAAAAAGATTACGCTTTTCCTAACTGAACAAGAGACGCCTTCTTTTTCACAATATTAAAAAGAAAACTAGGTAAGTTTACTGGCCTATTTTCACGGTGTAGGGCGCTTAGAATCTTGAAATGCAGTCCATGCAGGTACTTTTAATGTCCCTCACAGGTGAAGTAGGATATTATAAATGTAGCCAACTACAAAAAATCCATGGGTAATGGCATTCTTGAAGTGCCCTGCTTCTTATCAATCTCCAACTGTGGGTCACTACGCAGGGTAAATTATGCCCTAGCCAAGCGTAGGTCAATATCCTTTGTCCACTTTTCCCTTTCCTATGGCAACTTTGTAACCTCTGCCATGATATCTTCTAAAAATTCAACCCTTATACCCTTCACTATTGCAAACCCATTGTTCAAAGTATTCACAAATTGAAAAGCAATTTCATCATCGAAGCCATTAAGGCTTAAGCAGTAATCCAGCCATCCCTATTATTGAAACAACTCATAGACAGCCGGGTCCCCAAGTAACACTTGATGATCCATTGGCTCGTGCCTCTGAAGTTCTCTGCCCATTGCAAATGATAAAGAAAATAGCTCTGCAGGATATGCTCAGTTGCTACAGAAAACTAAAAAATGGAGGCCTTCTTACGGACACAAGATGTTTTTGTTTTGCTTTTCGAGAAAAACTAAAGTACAGGATAGCTTTTAATTTGAAACAAGCAAGCATTATTTCGAATGATTTTCATAAATACATTCGTGTGTGTTAAGGTTCACCACCCAAACACCTCACAAAATTGCCATTATTAAGTGAACCTTACTTAAATTTTCTTTCAAATCAACTTTTAAATCATGATGACTTAACCACTGAAGGACAGATAAGCTCCCACATGACGAAGGTCACCATGAAAAGACAAGAAAGAAATAAATTTTTTGCCTTTTCACTTGCTAAAATCAATTTGGAAGTATTGAAACAAGAATGAATTAAATAACCCCTCCCCCCAACTAAGTATAAGGCATGGGTCCCACTAGGCCGTTGCGTGCAAGAATAGAAAAAGAAAAGTACACTCATTTCAAAATAATAAATGAATAAAATAAGTTATGTGCAAAAGTATGTGTTACTAACCTAAGGTGTTGTAGGAAGAGTGTAATGTTAGGCGACACACACTGATGGAGTGATGTGGTGGTGTGGACACGTGGAAGAGTGAAAGGTGATGCAGATTTCTATTACGAAGAAAGCAAATCACGGAAGTGAAATTTTTATTATGGAAGCTGGAATAAAATCACAGCTTTACAAAAATCTGGGTGGAAGGCCCAGATGCTTCTGCTGCAGGAAGGGTGTTGTTTGAGTTCTACTGGAACTGTTGTAGGAAGTTCTGATGACTCTCAGGCTTGTGATATATCTTTAGACGATGCCCATTAACAAGGAGTTTGAATCTGACAGGATCAATTGTAGAGAGATGAACAACACCATTATCAAATACTGAGACTACTTCATAGGGTCCTAACCAACGGGTTTGGAATTTTCCAGGAGTATGCTAATATCTTGAATCATAGAGCAATGCCCAATCGCCAATGGAAAACTTTTTATCTTTTATGAATCTGTTATGCCACTTCTTTCACTGCTTTTGAATCAGCTCTGTGTTATGAAGTGCATATTTCCTATATTCATTCAATCCATTGAGATGCAGGAGCTTGTCCTCTTGTTCTTTGTTCGGGTTAATATCCAATTCCAATGTCGTCCTAAGAGTCTTATGGTGAAACTCAATAGGCATGGATGCTGATTTCCCGTAGACCAACACAAAAGGAGTGAATCCAGTAGTGGTTTTCCAAGTTGTGTGGTAAGCCCAGATGACTTCAGGAAGTAGAGCAGCCCAATCATTTTTGTGAATGGCAATTGTTTTGGTCAGAATGGCCTCTATCTCCTGGTTTGTGATCTTAGCCTGTCCATTGGCCTAAGGATGGTATGGTGAAGATTTACCATGCCTCACCGTGTACTCATTCATCCATTCAACAATAAGGTTAGAGGTGAACTGTGCCCATTGATCTGTTACTATCTCTCGAGGCACTCCAAACCTTATAAAAATAAATTCATATAGAAACTTTGCTACCTTGTGGTCCCTTGCATGTCTCATTACTTTTGCTTCAACCCATTTTGTGGTGTAATCAGTGCATACTAAGATATAAGACTTACCATGTGAAGATGGCTCAATAGGGCCGACAAAGTCGATGCCCCACTTGTCAAACGGTGTTACCACCACATGAGGCTGTAGGGGCATTTCATCAGTCTTTGTGGGACATCCCATCCTTTGGCATCGATCAAAGTTCCAGGTATGCTTAGCTGCATATTTATGTAATGTAGGCCAATAATAAATGGTTGTCAATACCTTGTATGTTGTTCTTTTTCTGACAAAATGGCCACCACACGGCTCATCATGACATGCCCAAAGGATGTCATAGGTCTCAACTTCGTGGACACATCTGTGGGTGACTTGATCAGGACCTATGTAGAACATAAATCCTGATATCCATGAAAATTTGAAACTTTTCTCATCCAGCAGCCGTCATTCATGAGGTGAGAAATGAGGTGGTGCTCGTCATGTAGCAAGGTAGTTGGCGATGTCAGCATACCATGGATTGTAAGTTACATTAGAGAATAGGTTCTCGTCCTGGAAGCTGTCATCAATTGCTACAGGATCATCAAGAACTTGTAATCTAGAGATAAAATCAGCAATGACATTAGCTTTTCCTGGTTTATCAATGATAGTTATATCAAACTCCTGCAGGAGGAGTAACCACCTGGCTAACCTACCAGAAATGGCCAGTTTATTCATCAAGTATTTGATCACTAAGTGATCAGTATATACAAATACTTCATAACTGGTTATTTAATGTCTGAATTTATTTAATGCATAGATTACAGCAAGAAGTTCCTTCTCAGTAACATTATAATTTAGTTCTGCACCTTGCAAAGTTTTGCTGATGTAATAAATGGTGTGCTCAACTATTCCTTCTTTTTGACCCAGCACTGCCCCAATTGCATAGTTAGATGCATCTGTATGGATATGAAAGGGAAGCTTCTAGTTTGGTCCTCTAAGAATAGGGGCCTTTGTCAACACATCCTTCAACTGCTGGAATGATGACTTGCAGTCTGTTGTCCATTCAAATTATCCTTCTTTTTTCAATAGATTATTTAATGGAGCGACAAGTTTGCTGAAGTTCTTGATAAATCTCCTGTAGTAACCGGCATGACCAAGAAAACTCCAGACATCCTTCTGCTTTGCTGGGGTTGGGAGTGTGATGATTACTGCAATATTTGTAGGATCAACTTGGATACCAAAGGATGAGAGGTAATGCCCTAAGACAACTCCACCCTCCATCATCATATAACACTTCTCACTATTAAGTGAGAGATTGTAGTCCTGACATCTTTGAAGAACTTTTTCCAAAATAGCATAAGCCTCTTCGAATGTAGTTCCACATGCAGTAAAATCATCTATGTATATTTCAACACAGTTAGCAGCAATGTCAGAAAAAATGCTTATCACTGCCCTCTGGAAAGTAGTAGGTGCATTACATAACCCAAATGGTAAGATAGAATAAGCAAATGTTCCCCATGGACAGGTGAACATTGTTTTATCCTGGTCTTCTGGTGATATCTAGATCTTGTTGTAGCCACTGAAACCATCCAAGAATGAAAAATACTTTTTCCCAGCAAGGTTGTCAAGTACTTGGTCAATAAAAGGCAATGGAAAGTGATCCTTCTTGGTTGTTTTATTAAGCTCCCTGTAGTCCACACAAACTCGCCATTTGCCACCTTTCATGGGGATGATTATAAGAGGGGAGACCCACTGACTGTCAGAAATGGGATATATGAAGCCAGCTTGGAGAAGTTTTGCAATTCAGCCTTTACTACATCTCTTAATGTAGGGTTTATTCTTCTTTGAGGTTTCCTTATAGGCCTGGACTCAGGACTAATATAAATCTTATGAGTACACAATTTTTGGTCAATCCCCTTCATGTTAGTATAGTCCCATGCAAAAGCCTGCTGGCTCTTTTGCAAAAGCTGGACAAGGCTAGACATCTGAGATTCAGTGAGATTCTTATTGACATTCAATTCCATACCTGACGCAATCTGCACTCTTTTAACTTTATCCAACATAAGAACTTTTGCAAAAGATGGTGACTTTATTTCATGGGGTTACAAAGTATGGAGATACTCAGGTGCTGCAGGAAACTTGGATGAATCCTTTTTGGGCAATATGGTTTGTAGAGAACAGTTAGGGTCATGACATGAGGGTTCTTCAGAGCCATACTAGTTTGTAAGGATTGCTACTAGTATGTCATCCTCCTCTTGTGAGACCATGAATGGATTTCTACCAATAACCATAAACTGTTGTACCAAATTGGCTTCAAGGGGGGCATCTCCTAGATCTGGCCATACAACTTGGTCAAGTTTAGCTTGAGGTTTGGCTGGAGAATACAGGGTTAATTTCTTAGTATTAATACCATCAGATATGGTCATTTTCCCTGAGCGGCATGCAATGCAAGCATCTGCTGTGGCTAACCAAGGCCTTCCTAGGATTAATGGATACCCTCCTAGTGTGGCTTTGGGAGACAGGATGATGAAATCTAAGGGGTAGTCTAAGGAATCTAGTGTGACAACAACATCCTCTACTATACCATCTGGTTCGACAGTTGAATTATCAGCTAACTGGAGAATAGTGGGTGTTTCCCTCAACCCAATGATACCAAGCCTTAACAACACATCCATAGTCATAACATTAATAGAGGCTCGTAGATCAACCAAGACATTTTGTATTTGTATACCATTAATGTGAATGGTAACCATTGGACTCCCTAGATTAGAGTATTTAGGCATCAAGGCTTTACTAAGCATGAGATCGGAAAGTTGTCCAAGAACATGGACAGTATCAGGATCTTTCTTCTTCCTACCAGGGTGCTTGATATAGACTTCCTTGATTGCTTTATTATAGATTGGAATTTCCTTGAGGACATATAATAATGGTATTTGGACATTCATTTGCTTCAGTTGGTCAATCAGGTCATTTGCAATAGTATTCTCTTTAGGGGATACTAAAGGTTGGACCAATCTTTGCAGAAAAGGTGGGATTTTCTCAACTGGAATAGGTGGTGCAACAGGTGGGGCAGAAGTATTTTGATTGTTAGAAGCTTCCTCAGTATCAGAAACATTAGTTATTATGGGTGCTCTTGGTGTAGGCAATGTGGTCCCTGATCTTAGGTGGATGTCATTCACTTGCAGTGAATAGGCTTGCTACTTATTATTTGGATTTGGATTTGGTTGCGCAGGCAGTTATGGTTTCTGAGGACTATTATTAGCTACATGAGGAGGAGGCATAATAGCTTGTTGCTGAGGTGGAGGCATAATAGCTTGCTACTGATTAGGTTGATTGGGTCCCCACTAAGGTTGCTATTTCCAGTTACCATGTGGTTTCCAATGATTATTCTGTTGCGGCTGCTGGTATGGATTAAAATGCTGTTGATATGGATTAAACTACTTTTGATATGGGTTAAACTGAGGTTGATAGTTCTGGTTATACTATGGTTGATGAAAGTTCTGGTTATTTTGTGGCTGCTAGTTAGGCCAGTTATTATTCCAATTCTGCCCTTGAGGGACAGAATTGTGGGGGTTTTGATTCTGCCACTGATTACTATTATTATTGCTATAACCAAAATGATTTAAGGGGTCTTGAGGCATACCTTGTCTCTGAGCCCATGGTCTCCTTTGAGCCACGTAGAAGACTTCTCCATTCTCCTCATCTATTGCTTTAAACTCAGTGGGCATTGAGGTAGTGTCCACAGATGCAACAGTTTTGCATTTACAATTTCTTTTCTTCTCCCTGCAGTGGGAGTAGAATTCAGCCAAAATAGCTTCTATGTCCTCTCTCTTCCTTCAAGCTTGCATGGTGTACAACTGAGTGGCCACATCATTGATAATGTCCTACTTGAAGTTAGACAGGAGGTTGGACAGTTCTATCTTAGACACTCTGGAGCCATTTGTCTTTTGAGGAAGGTCCTTTAATCCTCTTCCCTTTTTTACTGTAGCCCTTGAGTAATTCATACATATGGTCTTGATTTCTGCCCAATTTTTCTGGGTGATGTCTCCACCAGCCATAAGGTCCAAGGATTCTATGCCTCCTTCATTAACACCTTTGAGGAATAGATTTTTCTGTGATTCCTCATTCAACTGGTGTTGATCATTACATTGCAAGTTAAACATAAACCTAGAAACAGTCTTCCAAGGTTTCATCCTCTTTCTGTGACATCTTGAAGATGTCATCTCCTTTTAAATCCCGTCCTCTACAATATTCTTTGTATTTTGCAAGAAACATGTTGCTCATGACATTCCAATTTGCTACAACATTAGCTCTGAGGCTCATGAACCACCTTAGAGTGGCCTCTTTAAGAGTTGATGGAAACAAATTCAGCTTATGGGCATCAGTTGTGTAGTCATAGCTCCTGCAGAGGATATAGAACTCGAAGAGGAAGGTCTCTGGATCTTCAGAGATAAGTCTGTAGAATTTTGGCAGTGCAGCGGATGGAATGTTCTTAAGGTTTTGGTTACCCTGTTAAGGAGGAATTGGGAAGGGAAATGTAGGCTGAGCCATCCTTGGAGGGGGGCCTAGTTGCTGCTGTGGTCGTGGCTGGTATATAATAAGAGCCAATGGGTTTTCATGATACTCGGGCTCATTAAAAAGGACTTCTAAATGTAGCGATTCTTTGGAGGATGAGGGTGATGAAATTTCTCCTTGGGCGTCTGCAAATGGATTTTCAAACATGTCTTCTTCTTCACTATCTACTTGGGGTTCTTCAGGCTCGGGGTTAAAAAGATCAAATGGTTCAGCCTAGTATTGATGAGGAAGGAATCTTCTATGAGGATCTCTTCTTCTATGCATAAAATGCTTTCTTGAAATTAAATCCTAGATTATAAAAACTGGAATCATGAACACCAAAGTAGGCTTGAACTAACACCATCCCCGGTAGCGGCGCCAAAAATGATTGGCTAAATAATCATCTCAGAAATATATAGAATTGGACTTCTACTTTAGGATTAGACACCCTAAATGGCTACTAAGTAGATTATTTAGTCTCATTTAATTATCGACCAGGGACGTAAACTTGGAATGGTGTTTGCAAAGTATATGCTTCAAACCTTCTTGATTCTCATGGCCAAACCTATGGAATTAAAATACATTATGCTTCAGGAATCTATACTATCTCAATTGAATGAAATTATGCTAAGAAAATAGTAATCACGAGTAGGGGTTACTCTGCTCGCGTATGCTGCAGGAACAGTGCACCAATTCTGTTACTAGTGGCTGTAGGAATAGTAGAGTTCTATTTACTTCTTAATGAGCAAGGAAATAACTTCTAATCTAATAAAACGATTCACTCACCAAGTGGGCCCCCTTGGATGAGTGAATAGAAATACAATCAAGATAAGACACTGAAACTCAAATTATGCACTCTATTCATTCATGGAGGAAATGTACTTGAAAAATAAATAGTGCTACAATGTCAAATTCTATTCCAGAAATTATATCAACTAACTCTCTTGTGGAACTATAGAATTCCACTTATTTAAGGAGGAACTACAGAATTCCACTTATTTAAGGAGGAACTACACTACTACCTAAATCTAGGATCACTCCATTAATGAGGATCACTAATGGATACATCATGCTCATAACAGAAATCTTGAACAACAATAGTAGGTCTTCAAGTTCTTCCTATAATATAGCATGCAGTGGTTTAAGATCCGCACGTGGTGTCTACTCAAGAACTAAACTGACTCGTTCCTCTGCGAGAGTTCTGCAACACGCCCATCTTCAACCGCTTTACTTAATTCCTTGCTTTATGTTGGCACTTCTGAAGGTAACGGCTATTGTTGACCCTTTCTACACCATGTTGGAATTCTTGAATGTGCCATGACTTGACTCCTACAAAGTGGTTAGCGTACATAACTTCTGACACATAAATATATTTTATCATTTAATACTAAGAAAGAAGTGTGAGATTTCATTCAATATTCTTGCACAACATTCGGCTACAAGAAGGAGACTACCCATAAACATAGCATAGGGAAAAATGACAATCTATTCAGCATGCAATCGTTTATATCCTGCAACTTCTATCCATCAATTCCAACCAAATTACATTATGTTTTTACCATCCATTTTACCTACTTATGTCCTTACATATAAAATATATAAAAACCATAAGTTTAAAGTTTCTACTTTGAAAACAAAATGCTGAAAAAGGAAAATAAACACATGGAAAAGATGGCCTTTTGAGAGACTCATCATTCATAATAAGTATAATTGCTCATTCTTTTTTTCATCTGTAATTACTGGTATCAATTTTAATATTAATTTTGGTATCAAATATGTAATTACTTGGCAATTTAATTACTTTCCATTAGTTTAATTTAGTTCATTCATTGTTAGTTTAATTTAATTCATTTTATCTTTTCTATATTATCTTCGTCGCATTCATAATCATTTACAATTAGTTTATATTAATTCATTTCTCATAAGTTTATTAAGCATTTGATTTAAATATATATTTGTTTACATCAACTTGGTTATTCAAATCTTTATTATTCATTGCTTTTAATCCAAGCTTCATTTACTATTAATCTTAGTTTTCTTTTAAAAATTTGTTTAACTTAAAAAAGTTTTAAACGCTCATACCTTTTTCCTATTCCATTTTAACTCAATTCGTTTCATTTATAAGCTTTTTATATCATTCATAACCAATATCTATTCCTAGTTCTATAATTTGTTGCTATTAAAATTTGTTTCACCATTTTCATAAAAAATTAAAAAAAAAATTAATATCTTTTTTTACCTATTCTATTGTAAGTTAACATTAAGTTAAACTTATTTTTCTTAATCTTGCTCATTATATATTCTCTGTTATTCACTTTTTAAAAGATAATTTGATCATTTTATCATGTCTACTCTAATTCTAGAAATTAAACTAAATAGTTCTAATTATCACCAATGGAAAACTCATGTTTCATTTCTATTCCGATTTAAACATTTACTTGAAGTTGCTACAGATGCAGCTATTGAACCACCTCTGCTTCACAAGCAAAAATAGATGCATGGAAAACCAAAAATGAAGAAGCCCTTGGTTCGATTGGTCTCTCCATCATCCCTGATCTTTATGTCCTAATTGGACATTGCACCAAAGCTCATGAAGCATGGGCCATTTTGCAATAGACGTATGAAAACTCATCGAAATCTTGTAAGATTCAACTCCAAGACAACTTTGAGGACTTAAGGTATAAAGATTTTAAAAATATGGATGAATTTTTACTCAAGTTTGATGTAGTTAAAACTCAACTAAGTGGTGTTAATGTTAGTTTAAGTGATATTAGATTAATTACAATTATTCTTAAGAAATGTCTTCCTAAAGAGTTTCAACAATTTATTACTAACATTCACTCACAGCTTGCTATTCCTACTTTAGCTCCTCATTTAATTTATTCTATCTTTCAAAATTTGTTACGTCAAGAGGAGGCTAAATTATTGCAATTTGGTACTATTAAGTCTTTTGAACATGCTTTTGTTTCTAAAACTCCAAATCATAGTAATAAATCTCATACTTCTAATAGTAATTATCATAATAATAATCATCATAATAACAATTATTCCAATAACAACAATAACTATCATAACAATAATAATCATAATAATGGTTATTCAAATAACCATAATCATAATAATAATTATTCAAACAAAAGGTCTAATTCTAGGCCATCATACAATAATAATAACAATA
>MU227464.1:2133197-2170687 GCA_018584345.1 Thuja plicata | reverse complement strand
TGTTCCTGATTCTGCAGTTGGAACTTTGACATTGGTCTTGGTTTAGGTTTTTGTGTTTTGAGTACATTGATCATTTGCTTGGTACTTCATGATATTGTGGCTTTGCATTTGGAGTTTGGCATGGGTTGATCAGTTACAGGTGCTCATGGATACATGGAAACAAAAACGGTGTACATACTTGGTGATGGTTTCTGTTAGTCGTGTTGAGTAACTCTGTCCTTCGTCAAGTGGGAGATTGTTGAAGATTGACGAAGGCCACCATACGGTGGAGGACCGTACGGTGGAGGATGACGGAAGGTGAACCGTACGGCAAGACCACCATACGGTGGAAATAATATCATCATGCGGTGAAGAGGGAGGAGGCATGTACGGTAGAAATGAACCGTACGGAAGGTGAACCATACGGCAGAGACACCGTGCGGTGAGGAGAAGGTGCCTGCGTGACCGCCAGAGGATGTGTCTCATGGTACGGACAGACCACTGTAAGACAGAGGCAATCTCACCGTACAGTGAAGGAGGAGTTGGTGTAACGGTCATCTGCACCGAATTCTGTAACGAATTACAGTGTGTATAAATGTCTGTGAGATTCATTAGGAATGAAAAGGTTGATTGCAAGGCAATCTGAGCCTGTGTAAAAATCATGAGTGCATTGTATGTAAATTTGTTTACTGTAATACAAAGTTGCTCGAGGGGTTTTTGGCTGGTGGGTTTTTTCCCGAAAGGGTTTCCCATGTAAATCTCTATCTCGTGTTTTATCTTGTGTGTGACCTTATTTTCTTTGTTCTTATTTTTCCTATGCATCTCAATGGATTTTATCTTTATATAATTTCCCCGGTAAATTGACATTTGGAAAGCGTTTCCGCAAGTAGCTTTCCTAACAGAGGGCGTAGAGACCCTGCGCTTTGGCCACCAATTTGGAGGTGGGGTCAGGCCCTTCCGTCAATGGATCATCCATCACAAACACTTTTCCGAAGACAGTAGGGGACGTGTTCGTCGTTGGAGCAGGCGCCACCTCCACGGCCGTCACATTTTTTCCGGCAACCCTGTCATGGAAATAGAATTGCAGGTGACTTATTTTCTGCTTCAACGGGTAAGCTTGGGCAGATTGCAGGGAAAATATTTTTATTACTATAAATGCTTCTTCTCCGGCCCCATCATGATTACTGGATTGATATAAATGGCTTGGCGTTGAAGGCACGGATTGATAGAGTTTTTATACAAGGAGAATAATTGACATTATATTGTAGACTGTACCAATTCCTCTACATTAAACTAAACTGCTGACATTGAACAATATAGATACCAACTACCAACTCATTGCAATACAATGTTGAGCCAGCTAATAATCACGTCTTGATTTGGCTCGGAAGGTTTAGATTTGGTGTGTGTATATATAAACAATTTGTTACCGCAAGAAAAGGATGGAGGAGATTTTATTATATATGCCCTCAAAAATTCTACGGAGGGAACTAGTGGGCTATATGATTATTTTGAAGAGAAAAGGCGTATCAGTTATTTTCTATTTTTACGCAAAGGGTTCCTTATCTTAAGAAAATCTTTTCACTTTGACATCAATGGTTTCAAATGTTCAATATGCTGGCAAGACGATTGAAAAAATATTGACCTTTCATTTGCCTTTCATTTAATATTGGTTGTATTTGCTTTTAATGTTTAACTCTATCAGCATTTATGTTCCCCTTAACATTTTCTATTAGTCGACTATGCCATTTTTGCGGAGTGGTGGCATCGTGTGTGCCCATAATATCTGCGAGTTTGTTTTACCGATTTGTCGTTTCGAATTAGTTATTAAGCTGACAATTTCATATTAAACGTGAACAATATCTAAAGCTTTAAGAACCAAAAGAATTACTCTCTGTTGGGCACGTCTGGAATATGGAGTGGGTATCTTGGGGTTTGGCAGTTGTTTGTGCTTTTTAGTTTAGTTTTGTTTCAAGACAGGTGTTTGGATAGGGGCTTACGGGATTGACTGGTGAGAAATGGGCTCAGCATAGGAAAATCATCAATCCTTCTTTCCACGTGAATCTCTTGAAGGTAAGTCGCTGAATGTCTGCAATTATGTTTTAAATTAGGACCAAATTTATATAATATATAAATTGCTTTTTTTAAGAGAAATCTATCAAGTTTTACATCCTACTGGTAAGATCTCTGTAATTATTTTGGTAAATACCTTCTTTGGGCATCGTTTTGTTGTCCAAAAGACTCATTCAATGCTTAGTGAGCTTAGCCTTTCATTGCTAGGAACTTAGCCCACAAAATTTGGGGAGTAGTTTTATTTCTCAGTTGTGCTTTTGGCTTGGACATTTTGTTAAACGGTTGCCATGCATCCATGATATATAAAACCTTTTCTTTAAGTTGGATTAGATATTTTTTCAAATAGTTCTCCTACATCCATGCTGTAAAAGCCAAACAAGAGGCTAAGATTTTATAAAAGTTTTTTGTTAATTTTCAAACAAACCCGAGTACAGACATTCCAGCTTCATTGCAAACATACTACTGCATCTCTATCTAGGCGCACACCATTTTTCAACTTTTCATCCTAATATGGAACTCACTCACACTTTTCAAGGAAATTTTCTAACGGTCTTCATGACAAATTTAACATGGCTAATTCGTTTTACTTTTTTTTCGGAATAGACAAATTATAATATCCACTTACTTTGTTAGAAATGAAACCAAAATGTGCACACGACTACTGTTGGCTTTCTGTATGTGCAGAAATGGAACAATATTCAGTTTGTGACAAATGCATCATTCCTGCTCTCAGTTTATTATGATTACCTTACTTCTGCGGAGAAAAGCCTCCACTACCACATGGGTTCTAGGCAACCCTCCGAGCTTCAATCCTTGATCCAAATCTCGGGTAAATATAAACTACATCTATCTCATTGACTAGATTTCTATTTTCTTAGAAAAAATCCTTCATTTATTTGATCTTTTTGTATATCATACCTTCTCAAATGCACTCAAAAGTTAAGCATTTTCTAGCCTTTGGTCTTAAATGAATTCTGTTTAGCCACCTACCTGTTAAGCTATTATATGTTTACATGATTTCACTGTAGCTTGATTATATCCTTGCAGATAACCCAAGAGCAACCAGCTACATGGTTGGATATGATAGAACCTAACCCACTGAAGTTCAACACATAGCTTCATCTATACTCTAAGACAAATTTGACTCATCATTTGTGAGCTGCAATAAAGAAAATTATTTTCTTGTCCTTTAAGCTCATCCATTCATTGTTCTATTTGAGTTCCTAGTCAATTGATAAGGATTACTATCACAAGTGTACTACTCCCTCTTGAATCAGGTCTCTACAGCCTTCTCAACAATAAAATATTGTAATGGTAATGTTTGTTCAAATCAAAATTTCATCTTCTCATCTACTAATAAGTCTTATATTAGCTAGCACACATGAAAATTGTAAATAATAAGTAACTGAATGAAGGTATATCTGTGCCACTGACAATGCTAGAGACTTTGCCCTTGTTATTTATTTTCTGATTTTCAATTGTAAAAAAAATTAAGACTACGCACAAAAAAAATGAAATTCATGATAAATTTTGAAAAATTTTTAAGGATTCTTTCCACCTACAACAAAGAGCTCTAAATTTGTAGGGTTTACTAACTCTTTTTATTCAAATTTTAAATTTACTAACTGATTATGCTTCTTTCCTCTGCATAAGAAACTTATTTTCCTACCGACTCATAACAATTATTGTAATTGCTGTTTAAAATTTTTTATACTGCATTTGCTGAGATAAAATTACACATTTTAAAGTCTCTTAGCCAAGTTTAATTTGATTTATTTCTTCTGATCTAAATATCAAAATATATATTTTCCATTGGCACCATCACTGTCACTGATTATGTTTCTTTCCTCCGCATAAAAACTTCTTTTGCTACTGTATCGTATAACAAGATATAATTTCACATTTGAAAATCTCTTACTCAACTCTGAATTGCATTGGTAGCAAATTAATATCAGATCAAAAAATGCATGCTACAAGTTTCTTCGGCGTACCTATTGCACCCTATGGTGCGATTGCTAGTCTATATAGGGGAAGGGGATTACAAACTTTCATTCTTTGTTCGCATAACTTTCAATTGTCATCCTTTAATACATGATAAGTAAACGTGCACTAAATATTTACATGTATCAATAGCTTCTTATATTTACATGTATCAATAGCTTCTTATTGGTATCTTTGATAGTTAAAAATTTTAATATTTAAATTGAATAGGTTTGCAATTTTATTTTTATCGATAATGTATGGTTCTGATTGAACCCATAACATCAAGCCTAAAGGAAGTTCAAAAGGAAAGAACAAGGAGTGAATTTGACCAACAACCAAAATGAAAAAACACTTAAAAAGAACTAGCAACAAAAACAAGAACCAAAAAATAGAGGAAAGTAGATGGATGGAAGATTAACATCCTTCCATTCTTGATTAAGCTCATTAAGGGTATCCAAGAAAGAGCCCTTATTGGGTTGGTGCAAAACTAAGGTCGAAGTAGAGGGGTCCTCTTTCACTGTCTAAGAAGAGACCTGCAAATTCTCCTCTCTTTTCCTTCTTTTTGATTTCTTGTATTCTGATTCCTCTTGGAGGGTGTTGAAGGAGCTAGCCATCTTATCCATCATCGGTATTATGAAGCTGACAAGATCTGCAAGCTTTTTGTTCACCTAGTTTTAGTTAGACTTGACAATGATTAGAGCCAAAAGCATTTCACGTTTCTCCTCATCATAGGGAATCAAGACCTTCAATTCTAAAGCTTGATCTTCTATAATCTCCCAATTATCTAATTTCTTGGCAAGATCATCAGCAGGTTCCCAAACCTGATCATTCATAATGGTCTGAGACCAATCCCCAACTTTAGCCTTTACTTCCATAATAGCTTCAGACCTACTAATCTTCCTCCTGGCCATATGAAGCTGAGCTATAATCCATTTGATTATGGCAATCTGGTGGTTACAGAGGATGCATAGTTTTTCCACTTTATTCACAACACGAGGGTAATGAGGAAGCTCATCTTCAAGGGTGAAGTTGTGGGAATAAGGAGGAGAAATATTGTGAGGGACCTCAAGATTACCTTTAGGGGAACGAGGGCCATAAATAGGGGAAGAGGGGTTTTGAGATTGACTGGTATTCTTCAGAGGGGTATTCTCAAGGGTCTAGTCCAATTCAATTTATCAAGAAGAGGAAGGATCCTTTGTGACAATGACAATTTATTCAAAATTCATCTCTTTTCCTAAAGCTTTCACTTTTTCCTTCCTTTGAGGGTTAACCCTAGTAGAGCTAGGAGGGGGAGTAATCGGGGAAGGCCTTTTACTCCCCTACTAGTTGTTAATTTTGACAATGATAGGGGAACTTTTATGGCCTACCTCTGGGGTTAGGGTCAGATGAAAGATATACATGTAGAGGATGAGGCCTTGGTGTAAAGGGGCCCCATGGGCTTTAGATTTACCAATGAACTGAGACAATGAAGATAGAATCCAAAAAGGTAAATTGAGCTTGATACCATGCCAAAAATGATTGAGCATAGGAAAGAGGTGGGAGTGGAACCATTTGAACCTACCTCCAAGAGTTATAAATTTGATAAGCATTAGAGCCATATCATTCCATTCACCTGGGAGCTCTTTAGAGTTGAATTCATTTTGAAGGCGATGGATTTCTTCTATAGGGACGGGGAATTTCTTGAAGTCCTATTTATAATTTGTTTTGAAGTTGAACTAGGAAGGATAGTCCTTTCCGCCAACAACCCAGTAACAACCTCAATTAACTCAACCAAGACCACAAAAGAGATGCTACCAATAGTCACTTTACTTTAGTCCCAAGACTTAATAAACTTCTATGATAAAATCAGATCATAATCCTTCATTCCTTCAATATAATTGTCCATATTGCCCACTTGAAGAATATTCTATAGATTGGTGTTTTTCTTGAACTCTTCATAACTATCTGACTTTATTTGTATAAGTTCTTCCCCCCATGGCTTCCTTGCAATAATTCACATAGACAAAAAATCTAGTAGACAAGAAGAAATTACCAAAATTGAAAGTGATAAAAACTTGAGAGAATATCTCAATTAAAAACCTTACCACTGTGAAATAATTACCTCTTAACTCATAAGAAACCATGATAAATGTGTTGTGGGGATTGGGTGTCCTTTTCCATGTGCGGTAAAATCTTGATTGATAGCCTCATGTGGCTCGTGGGGCAAGTATTGAGCTTTGAACCATGGTTAAATTGAGTCAGTGAAACAACCCATTGCTCCCAACTATCAACATCCATTGCCCTCACTAAATGTGTGTTGGAATCTAACACTATCCAACGTGGTTGTTGAACCTTTTCTTTTGAGGATTAAATCTGTCATCTCCCAGCCAAGCTTAGTTGTTCCTATCACCATCATGATGATGTTGAGGGCAACGCCCTCAATGATGAGCTTTTAAAATCATGATAAATTTATACATAATTGTATATCATGTTTAAGAAAATATTAAACATCGATTATAATTATGTAATTAATCATTCAAATACTTTAAATGCAACAAAATAAAAATATAAAAAAAGTCCTTTAAATAATATTTTTCCTTTAAATGAAATAATAATTAAATATGTTATTATTTTTATTCTTATATAATCTTTTATTTAAATATCTTTCTGAAACTTAAACATTAAATTCAGATTATATTTTCTTTACTTAAACTTTTGTATTTCTGCACGTAATGTATTTTTTTATGGAATCAAAAGCCTTGTTCACCAGGTTCGGGTCACGCCTAGAGGTGAGGGCAAAGCGACGGCTGAGACAGTGATAGCTATGATGGAATTGGGGATTTTTGGGTGACTTTTTTGCACTTCGTAAGTTGTAAAATCTTGATTTCGGATGTGGAAACATGTCAAAATATTTTAGTGGTATTGGAAAAGAGCGTGAGACAATTTGCCGATCAATGGTTGATTGGTTTCTCTCAAAAGAAAGCCTATCCGTTAAATATATAAAAATTATTACACGCAACAAAATAAATATAAAGCCTATGAGTTAAAAAATATTACATGCAACAAAATAAATATAAAGAATGTAAATATATCAAATATAAATTTTAAAAATATAAAAAAGGTAATTTCTAATATTTTATAAATTAAATAATAAAGACTTGATATTATATGTTTGTGTAGGCATCTTACTTAAATGGGAGTTGGGAATGGAAAGTGAGATCAAATTGTGGATAAATGTACACTTCTAAGGTCCAAGTATAAGGGATGCAAATTTATTTTACTATACATATGTCCAATTTAAACTCATTTGATCTTTATGTTTTTTATTAAATGCCATTAAATATTAAATGTTATATTATAGAAGGTATTGAAAAAAATATTAGTTTGAAAAAAATCAATAATATTTACAAATTTTCCTCTATAATCAATTTTTTTTTATGAATAGTGCCTTTTCTATTAATAAAATATTAAAGTTACATATTCACAAAAAAGGGGCCAGGGGATATAGAAATCACCCTGTAGAGTTCACACGGCAAAGCCAGAAATGGAAACAGCTATTCATAAAATAAAATAGGCATAAAGCTTTTAAGTAGCAAGAGCGGTGCCAAAAAGAGGAGGATCTTTATCATCAGAACCCCACACATCATTGGGGTTGATAGGAGTGTCGGGAAGCGACCATCCATCATCTTCAGCTTCTTTCTTATCTTTCTCTTCCGCCCTGGGTGGAGAAATGGCCAGAGCCAAGCGGGGAAACTTGGAAGAAGTGGCAGGATGCCAATCAGAGCCATGATGAGAACTAGGAGCATCAGGAGGGGCAGACTAAGTTGGAGCTAGAGACCACCCAGAAGTACAACGAGGTAGAGAAGCTGAGAGGCACTACCAACCATCGTCGCCACCTTTTGGAGAGAGGTGGCGGGGTGCCTGCAACCACGGGGTATGTGAGCGGCGCACTGAAGAGCTGTGCCCATGGCGGCGGCCTCTCGGAGGAGTACCTTCAGCAGAAATGGCATCAGCGGGAACCCTGGAAATAGTGTAGGGAGCATTGCCCCAATGATTGAGCAGCTCCTGCAGGTGAGCCACTTCCAGAGCAACTTTATTAGCTTGAACTTGAATCTGCACCATTCAAGCCTTATTATACAGAGCAACATTCGTATCAAGAAAGCTGTGAGAAAAAATAACAGCGGTCCTATCTTTCCACAAAGTGAACAATATCTTCATCCTGAAAGTATGCCAAATTTGGGTAAACTTGGAGGGAAGTCTAGGAGAATCTCCTAAGACAATCATGTGCCAGGAAAAGGGCTTAGGCTGAAAAGGTTTGAAGAAATCATGGATTCACTGCCAATACTATTGAGCTCTCCTACAAAACCAAAAGATATACAAGAAAGTCTCAGGGTGACCACAGAAAGGACATCGAGGTTCATGAACATCCAAATGTTTGAGCCTAGGTCCCACTGGGAGTCCTTGAAAAATTAAACACCAAGAAAAAAGAGCCATCTTGGGATCCGTAATGGCAATGTAGACAGTTTGAAAGCGAGAGCTCCAATGAGAAGTGGAAGAGTGAAGATGCCATCTCTGATTAAGGGTCTCCACCATCGAAAGATGGGGAGACAACCACCTGTAACCCAGCCTTGGTTTGTAATTGTTGAAAGGCATGGCAGGATACCATTTCCAATCCTTCCACCAGGGCCTAACAGACTAAATACCAATCTTATGAAGCAAGTTAGTAGGAATCGCAGAAACAAACAGATCAAAAGTTTGATGATCTGAGCGAGCCAAATGATATTGAACCTACATATCCTCCCAGGAACAAAGACCCATAAAGGCCCTAGAGAAAAGGTCCTTGGGAGTCCGGATGCCACGTTTGAAAAAATGCAGAGCACTAGTCCCTTGAGTCTTGGCCAAGGGGATGCCTTTAATAGAAAACAACGAAGACCACCAGAGGCTCTACTGATTGAAAGAAATCCCATTGCGAAAGGCATCACCATCCCAATGGAGCTAGGGCTTAAGAGATTCCCAGGCTTTCCAAATGCTCTTGATGATGAAAGTACCTTGAATCTTAATAGGTTCTTTCATAGTGAGCAAGGTCTGTAGACCAATGCTCTTCCAAGCCGGTCTATGAACAGGGAATCCTGAAGAGATGCAGTACCTGACAAGAATTTTCCAGGCCTCATCACCAGTGAGAGCATGGATAATCCACTTAGCACATAGAGCATGCCCTTGCTTCTGAGTGGAGAGAAGGCCAAGGCCTCCAGAATCACACGGAAGGTAACAGAACTCCCAGGCAACCATGTGAAACCCATGGCTATCAGCTCTAGAGGCCCAAAGAAAGTCTCTGAGGAGACATTCCAGCTTGAGATAAGAGGCCTTAGAAGGAGCCCAACATGAAGAGTAGTATACATGAGTAGCAACCAACACTTAAGAGCAAATCTAAAATTTCCCTACAAGGGAGAGAGGCTTGCAAATCCAATATTGCAACTTTTTTTCAATCTTGGCAATCACAACATTCCATAAATCCATAGAGGAACCATGGAAAGCAAAGGGAATGCCCAGGAAGCGGAAGACTTCCCCATGCTAAACCCACTTCCAGTCAAATTTATCAAGCCAGGGAGGGGCTGGAAGAAAAGACTGTCTAAAAAATAGGGTTATAGACCATTGGATAGCAGATCCAGAGGCTTGAAAAAAGGTGTCTAGGCACTGCAAGGCATTAGATATGTTCTCCTCATCCTCAATAAGAGTGAGAAAGGAGTCATCAGCAAAGTGACCATTAACAAGCTAGGAAGAGGATTCAGGTAGGGAAATGCCCCAAACCAAACCAGAGGAAACAGAATTGGCAAGCAAATACCCAAAGCCTTCAGCAGCAAGCACATAAAGAGCAAGAGCCAGCGAACAACCTTGCCAGATGGATCTAAAAAGCCCAAAAGTATCAGATTGAGACCCATTGATGGTAATGCACATAGAGGCATCACCAAAAAGCATTTCCACAGACTGCACGAAGTGAGGACCAACCCCAAGGGCTTGAAGCATGGCAAGAATGAAAGACCATTCAATGCAGTCATAAGCTTTAGCAAAATCAATTTTAAGGAAAAGGGTAGCCTGTTTAGATTGACGAGCCCATTCCATCCCTTCCCAGATAGCAATAATGTTGTCAAAAATATACCTAGATTTAATAAAACCAGTTTACTCAAGGCGAACAATAAGAGGAAGGAGATGTCTAATTTTGAGAGCTAAAGCTTTAGCAATTATCTTGTAGGAGACGTTCAACAAAGTGATGGGCCTTTAGTTGTAGATATTCTTGGTATCCCCAGATTTAGGTATGAATTTGATATTTCCTTTATTAATTAAAGTACCCAAACTTTTATTGTGAAAGGCCTCGAGGTAAACTTTGTCCAGGTCAGGACCAATAGCATCCCAAAGGTGTTTGTAGAATTCACAGGGGAAGCCATCACGTTCTAGAGACTTATCATTGGCCATAGAAAAAGTTGCTTCTTTGAGATCACTAATGGTAAGCATTTGCTCACAAAAGGCTCGTTTCTCGATCACTATGCGGTTTGGAGTAACTGCAATACAAGCCTTAAGAGCCTCCTCCCACACAATAGAATTACCCTATGAAGCAAACACTTTTTCATAGTGCTGAACAAAAGCCTGGAGAATGGCCAGAAGCTCAGTAAGGGTATCAGATCCTTGTTTGATTTTTTGAATACCAACATTGGTATGTCGGGCTTTGAGAGCATGAAAAAACTCCTTATAGGCTTTATCGCCCACCTCCAACCAGTGGAGGTGAGCTTTGATTTGAGCTCCACGAGCAGTATAAGCATCAGCAATTTACTTCTCATGTTGAAGCTGGGCCAGCTTAAGCTAAAGTTCAAAATCAAAGGGGTTCAATGCAAGCACATCAATAGCATTGCAAAGAGCCTTGGTGTTAGCTTCATATGGACACTTCCTGTAGCAGGCTAACTGGCAGCCGTAAATGTAGAGAAATCTCGCAGTACGGGTGATGGCATCATTCCACCATTGAATCCAACCAAGATGACTATGGGGCCAAGGCTCTAAATTCTAAACTTAAAGAATGTGAGCAATAGTAGAAGCATGCGTCAGCACTGACGTGTTGAGATAAAATTGTGTCTGAGCAGTCCGCTTGGAAAAATAATGCCAAGTGATGGAAAAATAAATGGGGAAGTGGCCTGACATGGTTACATCTGATAGAGGAATGACAGGCAGACCTCGATCTTCAGAAAAAGAGAAAAAATATTGAGCGGTTATCATAGCACGATCAAGTCTCTTAAATATGCGGTCAAAACCAGCTCTTAAATTAGACCAAGTATGTCAAACCCCACCCTGCTGGCGGCGGTTAGAATTGGGATAAAAAGGCCCAATTTATTGCACATATGGTACCAGGCTTCTCTCTCCCTAGCTGTCCAGCGAAAAGGGGTAATCCCTTCTTTGTCAGAGGCAAGCTCAACCATATTAAAATCCCCACACATAACCCAAGTAGCAGGAGGCAAATTGTCTGCTAGCTAGCACCAAAGTTGAGATCTTTCCACCGCATCGTTGGGGGCATAAACAATAATGATACCAAAAGAATGGTTATGAAAAGACAACAAAATCCAAGTGACATGCTGCATCAGATCAGATCCATGAGTAATAATAGAAGAATGAAGGCGAGGTGACAGAATAGTAATGACACCACTTTTACCAGCTTCATGCTGAGAAGAAAAAGCAATGCCATCCGGCCAAATGACATGACAGGCAGAATTAAGTAGGAACCCATAAATTTTCACTTCTTGTAAACATAAAACATCCGAATTGTGAAGTCTGTGATGGGTATCACGAACATAGTACTTTCTAGAGAGGTTAGTTAGACCTCGCACATTCTAGGACAAAAAATTCATAAAAACTCTCGCATGGTTTCCTCATCCCCAAGAGAGGAGAAACTATTCTGCAAGAAAGCTAGTACAGAGCCAAAGCTAGAGAGTAAATCTCTAGGAGAGATAAACCACTTTTTTTCTGGGTCATCCGTGCATCTATCAAGACTGCGATACCAATGCAAAGACTGGGAGGAAACTAAAGAAACCGCGAGTGGCATGATCACCACCTCTGAAGTGGAGGGCCTCACAGCTAAGTTTTTCCCCTGGATAACAGGGTTTGAATTAAGCGGCACCACCATTGGTGCTTCAGCGGAAGGAGGAATATCTCCAACCTGAGCATCTAGAGACGACACAGCCACAGAAGTGACATGCATCGACTTGGAGCCTAAGGCATTCCTGCCTTTTCGTGAAACTGTAATCCATTCTTCTTTTTTTCCAGCTTCCGCATTTTTGACCGACACTTCCTTTTGGCGATGGCTTCACCTGAGGGGTAACTAGTGGGCAGTCCTTAATCTTGTGCTCTGCTGATTGACACCTATAATAGGTGTTGGGCAGTTTCAAATAGAGTACTTTTTGAGAAATGGTGAGAGAACCAATCTAGATTTCAACAGTGTCTTTGAGGTCCCTAGAAAGGTTGACCTCAACACAAACACGCTTCTGGGGACGGGCATTGAAAATTTTTTCATGCTCCATGACAATGACCTTACCAAGGGTTTTAGCAATGGACTCAACAAACGACCAGCATGGCAAAGGGAGACCAGGAAACTCAACCCAAATCGGGACCCTAAGTTTCTTGTCATCCAAGACAATGAAGTCTCGAGACCATATCTGGAAAACAAGCAAGGAAGACCTAACAGTCCAGGGTCCGCAGCTAAAAACAACTTTCGCCTGGGAAGGGTTAGCAAAACGGAAAAGAAAAAAACCTTTCGTAAGGTTTTGCACATCATCAAGGCAAACCCCATGAGGGGTCCAGCTCTTGTTTACCCAATCTTTGAGGATACTTTTAGGAGGAGTACGACCCACAAAATATCCAATCAGAGTATGCTTTTCTAACCATTCACATGCAGAATCAAATTCTTGCAAATTAAGAACAATATCAGGGTTACCTCGTGAAAGACCTTCAAGATGAACTTGCGAGGACGTTTGTTCAAAGGAAGCACCATGGCTTTCTGAAACTTCAACTCGCGCACCAGCATCAACTGATGGGCTGAAGTTGGCTGGAGCCATACTAAAAGCTAACCCTAATACAAAAATCCTGCAGTAAATGTGGTATGATAGATGGAAGGCTCAGAGAAAAGACACAGACAGGACGCCGTATGCATGAAACCCTAGCAAAGCAAAAAAACTCAAGAGCTTACTTCTAAAATCTCCTCTATAATCAATTTGACTTTTATCTAGTAGACCTTTTTTTCTCAAGCTTGAAATATCCCAGAATGGCATAAACAACTGAAAACAATTCCAGGAATGATATCCCAAAATAGTGAAGACAAAAGAACTATTTACAGTGACATTATCCTTGGTCCTCATCACACAGGCCTAGTATAGAACAAAATGCCCCTATCGAATTGAATTCGATTATAGTAGACATAATCTATATTCCATTTTTAACATAAAGAAATTAAAACATATTACACATGAAGATTTACACATATATTGATTCTTCATTAAATGTCTATTGTTATTGCTTTCAACTCAAGATCTAAATATCTAACAATTGGCATAAGCTCATCTATTAGATCCTCTCGAAAGAGAGAGTCAAACATAACAAAATAGATTTCAGATAAAACAGTCCTACAAGAATCTGATAAACAATGTCGACTCTATCAACAGAAATTTTCCGATTTGCCTCACCAAATTTGATGTATTATGATTGGATACTCCGCAATCTTACATTGTAACTTCAGCTTTATTCAACCCCCAAAAAATGGATAAACAGTTTCAGCTTCCAACAGTTACTCACTATCCAAACAACCAGAAGATAAACTAGGGCAAACAATGGTGGAGCATAATCAGTAATGATATACTGTGAGATTGTAATGAACAATTGCCTTAGTGGTTTTGAGGTCGAAGGAGTGAGTGTGGGCAAGGGCATATCCTCGAGCCAGCCTGAATTTCCCACTTCCTCCCACAATCGGCATCTCTCTAACCTCGTTAAGAACGGCGTTGATGCCCACCACAGCGAGCGTACTGCCATTGAACTTCCCGCCCTGAAAAATATAGGTGACCGCCATTAGCAGGTGAAACTCCTCTTGGCTGGCAGAGACATACAAACCCTGCGCTTTGCCCACCAATTTGGAGGTGGGCTCAGGCCCTTCCGTCAATGGATCGTCCATCACAAATGCCTTTCCGAAGACAGTGGGCGACGTCTTTGTCGATGGAGCCGATGCCACCTCTACGGCCGTCACATTTTTTCCTGCAACCCTGTCATGAAAATAGAATTGCAGGTGACTTACTTTCTCCTTCAACGGATATGCTTGGGCAGATTGCAGGGAAAACATTGTTATCACTGCGAGCACTGCAAATGCTGCTGGATGCTTCTTCTCCTCCATCATGATTGCTGGATCGATAGAAATGGGTTGGTATTGAAAGCAGGGATTGAAGGAGTTGTTATAGAACGAGAATAGTTGATGTTATATTCTGGACTGTACCAACTCCTTGACATTAGACTAAAATGCTGGCATTGAACAATATAGCTACCAACTACCAACTCATTACAATACAAACTTGACCCACCTAATAATCACGTCTCGATTCGGCTCTGGAAGGTTTAGATTTGGTGTGTTTATATAAACAATTTGTCAATTTTCCACTACTCTCTCCGTGACCGGCAAAAAAACGATGGAGGAGATTATATAATACATTATAATATAATCTAACAGCAGGCCCTCAAAAAGGCTACGGAGGGAACTACTAGGGATTATTTTGAAGAGAAAAGGCGTATTAATTATTTTCTATTTTACCTATATAGGGGAAGGGGATTACAAGCTTTCATTCTTTGTTCACCAAACTTCAAATTGTCATCTTTTAATACATGATAGGTATCGGGTGTAACCTCTAAAAGACCACCTTTTGACTTTTGTGCACATAACTAATCCTCCTACATTCTTCGTAACTAACCAGAATCCCTAACAATGGCTTTAAGCTTTTAAGTCATGTGAAGAAAACAAAAAATCAAAAATTTGATGTGCTGTTTAGAAATTTAAAATGTGCAATATTAGAATAGGCAACTACTAGTACCCTTCTCTTATGTAGGTATATGAAACTTACCCCCAAAATATGTAGACAAAAAACTTTCATGGTAGTATGCTTGTATCTACGGAAGAGGAAGATTCTACTACCACCTTCCAAGAAGTTATCATAATATTCATAGAAGCATCCTCGGGTTCTATGATGACATTACTTCAAATATATTTTTGCAATAATTTGTATGTTATGGTAGAAATTAGAAATTAAAAATTAAAAATTAAAAAATTAACCCAAATCATAGCTTTAGTATGATTTGCTCATCCTAAATCAAGACGGATTAGAATATTAGGGAATTAACAGTAGAGTAAGAATCTAAAGAATTTTAGATACCTCTACAATAAACTCAATCTACATGATTTAAACCACTTTAACCCAAATCATAGCTTTAGTATGATTTGCTCATCCTAATTCAAGACGGATTAGAATATTAGGGAATTAACAATAGAGTAAGAATCTAAAGAATTTTAGATACCTCTACAACAAACTCAATCTACATGATTTAAACCACTATAAAATCTAATTGTATGGGAAAATGTGATAAATAATGATAAATAAAAATCACATCTAAAAAATAGCATGGAAAGTATGTAGGATGTAGAGTATTAAAAAAGAAATAATTGGTATTTTAAATTTTTTCAATAAAAATATATTTCACTCTTATTAATCTAATAAGTACTAGTAAACAATGCTCTCTAATTATAATGATACAAATTACGCACCCATACAATTCTTATTTAAATTTTATGTGCAGCATTTAAGAGAATGACACAAATATATGTAATGTTAGGTTGATTACTTAGCCTTCACTATCAACATTTAATATGTTCCAACCTTATGTATTTCTCATATTTATATACATTATTTCCTTACATAGACTTTACTACTCAAGTATTTTTGGTCAATATTGTGGATTTGGGAGTGATCTATTGTTAACATTTGCTATTTTACAATATTTTAATAAAAAAAATATTTTCAACCTTATTAGTCTAATTTAGTTTTTGATTGCTAGTAAAAACAAGTTTAATGGGGACCTGAAACCCCTTACATTCAAAGAAAAAAGATAAACAACAAAAAATGGACTAAACAGAGACAGGACTGGGACCCAGCCCGCTAACCCAGATTAAAACAGAAAACCAAAGAGAAAAGCCAGAAACTAGCTAGACTCTCCAGGATCCAAAATCCAAAAGTTGAAATGCCAAAAAATAGGGGAACACCACCTGGCTAGGCAAACTCCAGGAGAGTGCCCTCCGCTTCCTTCTTTGCTTCTGAGACCTTTTTGATGGCTGCATTGAAATCGGACAGCTCCGAAATCCTGTCTTCAATTTTCTTCTTCCTGGCTGAACGCGTGCGCTTTCCCGGACCATCATCTTCATTGTCATCTTTATCTTCATCGATCTTCACAGTGGGGGAATCCATCTCAGATTTAATGGAGTTAAAACACTCCATAATAGTACCCATGAAGACATTATTGTCCTTCATATGTTTTTTCATAGTATTCTCTAGAGTGTCCAGTCTCTCATGCAGAGACTTCAGATTTTTTCCATCCTCCTTGTTCTGATTGTCATCATCCCCTACCGAACCTGAATTAATAAGATCAACATGAGCAGATAGAGCTCTAAAGTTTAGATGAAGACTTTTGATTTCCTTAAATACCCATTTCATCAGTTGAAATGAGTACAAGCACATAGATTTTACAGTTTGAAGAACCCCAAATGGGGGCTCGATTTTGTATTAATGTCCTCCTAGAGAATTTGGACGTTCCGCTCTTGCATATCCACCAGTCTAGAGAAAGGGATGTTCTTAGAAGAAGCAGGGATATGGTCCTTTTCAACATTGTCTTGCCTTGCAGTATCTTCCACTTTCTGTTTCGTTGCACCTCCATAAGAACCTCGAGCTTCAGAGAAATGGGGATGTCATGCTCTTCTGAACTCATGTAATTTACCAAAATAGGTACTTTTTGACTACCCACATCCTCCTTAACAGCCTCAGACATTTTATCTTTTTCCTTAACACTGTGGGCTCCCTTAGTTTTAACCTCTTCCTCATCAGAGGCAATCACCGAAATAGAAAGAGACTCTTTACTCTCATCATCAGAATGGGAGTGGGGAATGTAGTCGGTCTCATGATAACCATCAGCACTCACATCATCCGAGTCTGTGTCCATTCCCTTATTTTTCTCAAACTTCAACTTTTTAACAATCGGTTCCACCTTATCTTCTCTAACCCTATGTCATTTTCTGGCCTTTGCAGATCCCGAATCTCTTGGGGAAATAATAAGAGGACTAGAGGCCGCAACTTTTTTAACATGTTCAACAATCAAGATAATCAAGCCCTCATGCAGAATGTGTTAGAATAGGTAGAAACCTAATCTCCCAAGAACACCTGCATGCATAACCCTGTCACATGGAAGAAGTAAAGAATAGAAGAAGAAAACTCTATGGAGGCCAAAAATAAGAGACATCATATGCACATGCAAACAATATATTATTAACAATATATTTCAAGATGATACAATGCATTTTGAAAAATGCTTATCAAATACAAAGAGGTGAATCCTTATAAAAGGAATCATGAAACCCTAAAAAGGAAACCCTAAGGTTAGCTTAAGTAACTAGAGTGAATAGGTGAGTTAGTAATTAGATCATAATGATATAATTAATAACCCAAGAGACTATTACTCTAACACCCCCCCTTAAGATAAGCTTAGGGAGAAGCAAAAACCTAGGAGACTACTGCAGAAAGCAGGAAAGATGGGTCCCAGCAACAAAGGCCTGATCAGGCACCCAAGTACAAGAAATCTCTGCAAACTAGGGAAATAGAGAAAACCTAGTGGGAAAAACTCTACCCCAAAAAGAGATGGACAAGATGAAGGAAACCAAGCCTCCAATCTAGGGAAAGTTCCAAAGAAAGGAACAAGAAAGAGCAAGAAGCATCTCTGAAGCATGAAGCTATAAACACTGTCAGAAGTAACTACTGGAACCCCCACTGAAATAGTGCATGACCAGGTAGAGAAGACAAAGTCTGAAGAGCTGATCAATCGAAGAGGTGACCTCCAAAAGTAGGAAAGAATGAGTGTCTATATATAGTAGATGATCCATCTCACTGAAATGCATAGGTGCCTAGCCACTGCATCCGCCTAGTACATAGGAACAAAAATAGAATACGTAGATCACTCAACCGAACCAAGGAAGCAATAGAACCAGCAGGTGAACCCCCCCATAATGTTGAACAGGGAGAGGGGTGACAGGAACACTGAAATGCAATGCCAGAAACAGCTGCAGGAAGAAGAATCAGGAACACCAACAGTGCAACAGAAGTACAAGAACAGGATAAAGGGCGGTGTCAAAGTAGAAGAAATGATCTTCTAGACACACAGCATGGGATAATGTCATGGAAGGTACGCTCACTTGACAAAGGTGGATGAGCACAAAAGGAAAAACATCATAACCCCCCATGACACTTTATAACTGAGTGCGAGTATAAACAAACACAAGGTGCTCGAAATCCCAGCTATGAAAAAGCAGGCACTTTATCTCAGTGAGTTTACAAAAAAGAGAATTCTACAGAAGAGAAGCATACAATGCTCAAAAGTCAGAAAGGAGAGTGAGCCAGAAGAACAGAAGAAGAGATCTTAGGACCTGTAGAACCCAAGTAATCCGCCTGAGTGTGAAAGAGAAAAACTCAGAGGAGAAATAAATTGGAGAATAATCTAGATAAAAGACCCTTGCAAATGAAAAACTCACTAAACCATCTTTTCGACGATATCTGGTTTGCCAAAAATAGAGTCCGGATGAGCAAGATATGGCTCCCGAAAGGCAAAAAATAGACATCAGACTTTGACAAAAAAAATATCAAAATAGTAGAACCCAAAAACCTAACCACCATAATCAGAAAGAGCTCAGAAAGAGCTTTCTGACGATATAAATAAGTCCAAAAAAGACCTCCATATGCTCCAGATAGAGCAAAAATAGCGTCAGGGGGTCAGAAAGGCTCCAAAAACCAAGTTTTAAGCCCCTGGAGCTGAAAAATCCCTAGCCCCTAAGCGCAAGGCACACGTAGGGGGCTAGAGAAGAGATCTCGGTCACCCATGTGACCGTCGCTGGCAGTAATAGGCCCGCAGGGCTAAAAGACCCGCTGGGCGGCGGTGGAGCCGGGCGGCGGTGGAGCCGGGAGGCGGTGGGCGCCAGCGGGGGTCGGGATGCAGTGGGCGTCGGAGCGGAGGCCGGCGGGGGCCAAAGGCACCGGAGGAGCTGTGCCAGTAAGACGACGGAGCCGGGAGGTAGCAGAGCTGGGTGGCAGGTCCAGCGGAGCCGCAGGCGGTGGCGGGGTCGGAGGAGCCGGCGGAGCCCGTAGTGCCAGTAGGAAGCGCAGCCAGTGGCGGTGGAGCACTGGTGGTGCCTTCGAAAAAACATTGCATGCATTATTTTAACGCCAAAAAAAATTTTAAAAATGTGTTTTTTTTTGTATTTTTCTCAGTTTCCGTGCCCGTATGACACTGGAAACCAAAAATTTTTTGCCTCAGAGTCACATTGTCCAAAATCGACAAGTTTTATATGGATTCTAGGGTTTTTGTGTGCTCTAAGCTCAATGGAGATGTCCGTTTGAGCCCAAAGTGACCAGAAACAAATCCCACTTCTAAATCCACATAAAAACTCTGAAAAAGCCAGAAAAACCTCCAGCTTTTGAAACACTTCAATAAAACATGAACAGTGAGCAGCAAGATGGCTCTGATACCATGTTAGAATAGGTACAAACCTAATCTCCCAAGAACACCTGCATGCATAACCCTGTCACATGGAAGAAGTAAAGAACAGAAGAAGAAAACTCTATGGAGGCCAAAAAATAAGAGACATCATATGCACACATGAAAACAATATATTATTAACAATATATTTCAAGATGATACAATGCATTGTGAAAAATGTTTATCAAATACAAAGAGGTGAATCCTTATAAAAGGAATCACAAAACCCTAAAAAGGAAACCCTAAGGTTAGCTTAAGCAACTAGAGTGAATAGGTGAGTTAGTAATTAGATCATAATGATTTAATTAATAACCCAGGAGACTATTACTCTAACAGAATGGGCCTACTAATCTTATGTCTGTGGTTAGTAATGCTATGACGGAGCGATTACAACAAGTAGAAGGGGAAAGAAATTCTCACCTTATGTCAAAAATGACATAACATCACAAAGTGATAAGAATGGGCCCTTTTGTATCTCCCATCCAAAGACACATACTCCATGATCATCGTAATAACTTTAGCCCAGAAATCTTTAATGGAGCTAACATCATAACACCCTCTAGAGTCTTTCACCAGGTTGTCTCCTTCTGCTCTGTTCTTAGGGAAATGTTGAATAGCCTTCTGGGATATCTTTTTGTCTCTGTAGAATTTTATACCTTTTGTGTTTAAGCCCATAACCTCTATTATCAAATCTTTGGTGATCTTAATGGCCATGCCTTTGATCACCACAGTCCCGTCCTTCTAGCTTTCCACAAAGGCATTCATGACAGCATCTTTGGAGCCATGAAGGCACTCCATATAGTTAGTGAGGCCTCCCTTGTTAAGTTTATCCCAGACCTCTATTTGGGTTTTCTATTTGTTATAATTTTTTGGCTCCTTTATGTTTAACCCACCCCCCATGATACCTTGAAGATAGCTAACAATGGCGGAAGAAAAGCAGAGGCAGAGCAGAAACGCCAAGATCAAATTTTGAAAACAACCAAAGAACGTGTGTCTACAATTAACCTTTTTGGGAAAGACACACCTTTCCGTAATCCTGTTTCCAGCAATTAATGAAAGTCGTAAATTCATAAGAGATTTTTTAGATTTTCCAAATATTCTCGTTTGCTATGAGTCAGATCATACACCAACTTGGCTCTCACCTCAATCGTCAAATCACTAACTCCATGCCAAGTCATGATACCCTCGGCCTTAACTGTAATGTTAGCCAGCTCATCCGCTGTACAGTTCGCTTCCCTGAAGTTATGCAAAATGATTACATTGGAAAAGGAATTAATGATTAAGGAAGCCTCATCAATAATCTCCTTGATTGACCATGATGGCTTAGTTTTCCCTTTAATGCAATTTAAGATATTCATTGAATCACCTTCAATCCAAACATTCGAGGGCATATTTTCATTGATTAGCTTTAGATTTTTCAGTAGGGCCATTGCTTCCACCACGTGATTGGACTTGACCCCAATAGGGAAGGCCTCAGCCGCAAGACAGTTTTCCTCATCATCATAGATAAGACCACCACAACCCGTAGGGCCTGGGTTTCCCTTTGTGGCACTGTCAAAATTAGCTTTAATCCAGCTAGTAGGAGGGGAAAGCCAAATGGCATTCTCCCGCCTAGAAGGAGAAAGTGCCACAGTGCCAGTCAAATCTCCACCATTGGAATCCAACATATCACCACTAAACATATTACAATTCTCTCTGATGCTTCTTTTAACCTTTTCCACTATGACCACCGAAGGTAAAACCTTATCATGAAATACTCTATCATTTCTTTCTCGCCAAAGTTTTTGGATGATGTGAGGAGCTATAATATTCTATAGAGAGCTTGCAACAGGAACAACAACATTCCTCCATTGCTTGAAATTTTTTTCCAGATTGTTCGGAATAGCAACATTGATCATGACATCTTCAACAATATTGTTAACATTGTAATTTGACATCATATTTGTAGTCTTAGATTCATTTTCCATAATTGTAACAAAAACAAGTTTATCTTCACTCTTAACATTATCAAATTCAACATCACTAACTCCCTCGTCATCTGTCGCATAATAGCATTTATTATCATCTTTAGGATTATTAGACTTATGCTTAGGAAATATGTCCAGATATCTAGAGGCATAATTTCTTATCTTCTTACACCAAAATCATTTGATAGGCATTTTTCCTTTGTAGTTACCAAATCCTTTTGTTAGACTCCTTGCAACCAATGCTTCCAATTCTTGAAGCTCTCTTTCTTCTTCTTCAAGATCTCCTATTTCTTTTTCATACTTTCACACCCTTCTTCTAGATCCTTCACCTTTATCTAATATGTGCATGTATCTTCCTAATGTAATAGCCTTAAAATCTTATTCAATTTTGGGTAGAAAATTACCAAACTTGCTCATCTCAAAAGAATATAGCTTACTAACCAATGTATCTCTTGTCACAAAAAAAAAAAAGGATTTCTTCAATATTAACAACTTTCCTCTTGTATGCAGGAGGAAAATATCTTAACGCCTTTGAAACAATCTCTCCTTCATATAATACACCACCGTCACATATTATGCTACAAACTAATTCATTTATCTTCAACATGTAAGATTTAATGTTCTCATCCTCAGACATTCTCAGAGACTCATACCTTCCTTTTAGGATTTGTAGCTTAGCTTACTTGACACATGCATCACATTCATGAAGAGTCTCTATCTTTATCCATATCTCATGAGAAGTCTCCAACTCCATCATATTTGTATATCATGTATCTAATAGAGCACTAAGCAGTGCTTCCTTTTCTCTAATGTTATACTCAAACTACTTTTCATTTGGTGCAATTCTATATAGATCTATAGGAGGATTATAAGAATTCTTTGTGATGGTCCAATATTCTTGTCCAATGCACCTTAGATGAGTGATCATCTGTCCTTTACATATAGGGTAGTTTGTACCTTCAAACCTAGGACTGCCCTTCTTGTAAGTTTCCATATCTAATCTCCCTCAAGCTTTTAGACTTCATTCAAGGGACCAAAGCTCTGATACAGATTGTTCATATTATGGAAATAAACAACTAAGAGGGGGGAGGGTGAATTATTTTCTCCCTAAAATTCACATACTAACTCCTTAGTCATTATAACCATTTAATCATAAATACCCTAAATTCTGACTTGATTACTTGAAAAGAAAATATGCATGCATACACAAATCAAAATCACATTCACACACTTGACACAATTTTTTATCGTGGAAACCCTATTAGAAGAAAAATCACGATGGATCTGACTACCCACATAAGAAAATGCATTGTTAGAAGTATAACCTTATTACAATGTATGTGTTGGAATTCTAATATGGGAAATCAGTAATTGAGAAGGGGGTGAATCAGATCTATAAAAGTTCTACAAATTCTTAACTAATTGATTCCACCATGCATTCATAAATATAAATTGAAGTGTTGTAAAGATCTAACATCTAATTACATGAACACATAACACAAAGATTTTGTTAACCTAAAAACCTTTGAAGGTAAAATTGGGGTGGGAATGACACCCGCAAATCTTCACTACTGCAATAATAAAGTGTGCCTGTTAGGGCTACAAAGTTTGATCACTTCTGATGATGTACCCTATGAGGGCTCTACCCTGTTAAGATATTTTAGTCATATATAATCTACCTTGTTAAAGGATTTAAACGTACAACAAAGTAAGCACTCGGTTAAGAGATTTATAAAGGCCTATTAGGACCACTCTGTTAAGAGATTTACCCTGATTCACTTTCTAGAATGTATCACTATATGATCCTTTGGTCTGCACTTCAAATTCTCATAATGGATCTCCTCTTTCCAACTCTTAACTAATCTCTCAATCTGATTTATCTCTATTCTATTCTTCACTTCTCTTCTCGGTCACTATGTCTCGTCAATGCTTCAGATATGCAAATACTTCTTATCTCTTCTCTTCACATCCGATCCAAACATACATGCTTATATATATATATATATATATATATATATATATATATATATGATTAGGGTTTGAAGCATCCCATAAAGAGATCATCCAGATCAAGATCAACAATCTAGATCCTTCATCTTTTTCCGCTTAGGAATCCCTAATTTTGATTGGTTACATGGCTTGCATAGGGATAAATGATCATAAAAATAGTGCGTAATTAATGCATTAAATCTTTGTATATGATCATTAAATTCTCATAGAAGTCGGCCAAAATAGTTTACCTTAGTGTTTGTGCCATTCCAAGCACATATACAAAATCTATTTTACTCGGCAAAAGAAAATACTGGTGCTTAGTCAATATTGTGTCACTCGGCATAGCTATATGTTTTCGCTTGACACTAACACTTCTATGCAACTCAGAAATCAATCTTCTCGGCATCCATTGAGTACTCAAAGACCTCTCACTTGCTCTGCAGTAACTACTACTCGGTCTTGGCCTTAGTGAGATGGCTTGGTCGCAGTGATCACTGACCAACCTGACTTGAATATGACTAAGTGTGGAACACTAATAGGCAACAAAACTTAGATATCAACAGTATGGGGGATGCACATGTATTCAAACTCACTTCCTAGAGTTCACTATTCAAATGAAAATCCTCGAGCTACAACTAGGTGAGGAAGGCTCACTACCTTACTATCTGATCACTATAATGATCTATAAAACTTTTATGAACTGTGTAAATGACATCTACCTTATGTATGATACAACTCCAATGTAGCATAATGCATATATTTGTTCAAACCCTTGTTGAAGAACTTATGATTACCATTGAATCAACATCTCCCCTTTCTATCCACCTCTAGCATCTGCATCCATGATTCGCACCTTGAATTTTCCCTAATTCATCATTTTATCCCAAGAACTAGGTCGACAAAACCTAACTCACCATATCTTCAATCAACGCGCCAAATTTCTTGATTCAAATATGTCTCTAGTCGCTAAATCATGGCCACCACCTACAACTGCCACCCAAGTCGGCCATGATTTAGCTATCAAAGATAGATTGGAATTAATAAATTTGGTATGTTGATTGAAGAGATGGTGAATCAGGTTTTGTCAACCTAGTTCTTGGTATAAAATGATGAATTAGGAAAAATTCAATGTACAGATCATGGATGCGGATGCTAGAGGTGGCTAGCAAAGGGAGATCCTGATTCAGTCGTAATCATAAGTGTTTCAACAAGGGGTTGAACAAATATATGCATTGCGCTACATTGAAGTTGTATCAGACATAAGGTAGATGTCATTTACATAGTTCACAAAAGGTTTATAGATCATTGTAGTGATCAGATAGTAAGGTAGTGAACCTTCCTCACCTAGTTGTAGCTTGGTGATTTTCATTTGAGTAGTGAACTCTAGGAACTAAGCTTGAATATATGTGCATTTCCAATAAAAATATTACCAACTAAGTCAGCCAAGAACATGAATAACAATAAAAGTATTGTTAGTGACCAAAAAATCTACCATTCTGATCCTTTTGATTCATGTGTATCACCAACTTATTAAACACATACTTCAAGAACATCCTATAGCATCATGAAAAACACTCAACATTCAAATCCATCGCAGCCATTGGATTTTCCATCTCTTTACCATTGAACTTAAAGAACAATGTCATGAAGCCTCTGAGACAATAAGATTATTCTTTGTGGACCTCTGAAGTACAAACCCTCTAAGTTGAAGATACGTGATTATGTATTCAACACACTCCTAGGTTCTCTCCATGAAATTCTAACTCTTATGTGTACACTGAACCTCTTTCTGTCTTCCTGTTGACAGTTTATCACCCTATCTGCCTATCACCTTCTGTAACGTGGTTACCTATCCAAATCATCATGAAGCCTTCTATAATTTTGGGTGAATATAGAAAACATCTCCATCATCCTTCCTCTACATGCACAAATTCATCTCTACAATATCCACTTCTTTCCAGACCTTTTAACATCCTGCTCCATTGGCTAACCTAAAATAGTTAAGTTAGCAACAAGAAAATAACTCTTCTGATTGCTTCCTCTAATCAATCTTTCTTCTATGTTGACATTAATTCCAACACATCCATCGTCAATATTTTCCAATATGTCAACATGTAGTTGTTCTGAGTTTTAGGGTGAATGATCTTTGTGTCATTTATTTCTTTCAACATGTAGTTGTTCTGAGTTTTAGGGTGAATGATCTTTGTGTCATTTATTTCTTTCCCCTCTTACTGTAAATCCCTACCACATGCGTACCATGGTGATGGGTGGATGTTAGTTAGCCTTTTCTACTTTCTAGTTAAAAGTGTGCCCTAGAAAACTAAAATAAATCTTACAAGGGAGTTGCTCCTCTCAAACATAGAGGAAGATCATTAATTCAATAATGATCTTTCCAACTATTAGTTGCAATTGGTCTTCTTTTTTGGGCTGAAGCAATTCATTTTAATTATTATTTCCAAAAGGCCAATCTGTTAACTAACTACCTATTTTAACTTAGTAATCTCAACCATGGAAAGTGATTTATTTTTTCAATACAATCAATAAACTAAGATGAAGAGCACACGAATAACACATTATTGATCATCATAATGATGTCTTGAGCCACTAATTTTTTTCCCTAACCTCATCAAATCTTAGAAAAGAATATCAATATAGGTTCAATCATGATATGGAAATATACAAAACTAGATATGGTGCAAATAGGGGTTTAGTTTTCTTATGATAAAAACCCTTAACAAGACCTTTGAGTTGGTCTTAAAATTCCAAAAAGACATAGTCAAAACTTTCTACTCAGCCTCGTCAGTCTTGTAGGTGACTGAGTATCAGACGATCATCCTCTCTAGTCATAATCATATTTATTTTTTCTTTTAAAACCAGTGTTCACACTTTTGATCCCCTTTTCCAATGCAAATAGGATCAATTTTTATCACTAAGCATATTTTATTTTTCCAATTTTATGATTTTGTGTCTTTTCAAATGTAGCAAGTTTCTGACATTTTTAGTCTTGAGATCATATGGGGATATTATGTGTGATTTTATTGCCAATATTGTCATCATGTTATGCAAGTCTTTCTTTTAATATATTTATACTTGACCTAGGCCATACTTAGTGATTGTCTAGCATATTGTATGTTTAAATTGAGTTGTGATTTTCATGAGACAATTCTACATCCTTTGAAGTGAAAAATAATGTTGATGTCAAAAGCCATTTTGGAAGGCAACATTCTCTAATTATTTAATTCAATTTAACAACATAGAGTGGTAAGGGATTTCTATGTTCATTTAGTCATTATATAGAAGCCCCTCTAGAGTCCAATACAAGCTCTCTAGAACAACTTAATTAGAAAGGCAAAATGATTGAATTTTGAAAATTTAAGAGAGAAAGTATTTAAGACCATCCATGTCATGTCTTGGATCCTCTTACAGATTGGGTGCTCCTTTTATATCTCAACCCTTCATAAAAGAAGTGTATCAGTTGGAATATTTTTTTTCTTTACTTGAGACAAATTTTCCAGTCACAATATAAATGTATATGAATAACATTGTTGTACTAAATATTTTATTCTTTGATACATAAAGGATCAAGTTGATGTTGGTGTAACAGAGCAGAGGAAGAAGATAACTCGATTGAATTCAAATAGATGATATTACATTGTTATGCAATGGATTTCTAAAGCCTTATTTGACCTTATAAAAAATACCTACTAGAATAAATAACAAGCAACTAATTTTTTATTTATTAATCTAAACTAGAATAACCTAAACCTATAAATTAATTTAAATATCCCAATATCCCCCCCCCCCCTTATTACAATAATTCAAACAAGAGTGGAACATTTCAAGGGTTTTTAACCCAACCCTTTTGGAGACTTTGATGAAACACCTTGACCAATCCTCCTTGCTAACCCAAGAAACACTAACTAATTGAAATAGTAGATCTCTTAAGTGTAGAACCTCCAAAAAACACCAAAATGACTACATCAATGAATCTCCTAATTTTAGAACCTACAAAAATCTACACAACATGAGAGAATATTAAAATGTGCATAATCCCCTAGCACAATGAGACATATTTCCCTTAAAATTCCGCGTCTCCTCCAAGTGTTTCCAATGCATCCTTGAGTGTTTCACATGAGACACCTTCCCTCTGAAACTCCACATCTCCTCTGAGTGTGTTTAATGTGTCCTCAATTTTTGTGGAAGAAATCCTTCCTCAACTACACAAATCACCAACCACACATTTATAGATGAGAAAACCTTTCTCCTTTGAAAGTCCACATCTCCTCCAACTTCAACTAATGTCTCCTCAAGTTCTCAAAAAATCATCAACCCAATGTGAATACACCAAGTACACCCATAAAAAACTTGCCCCCTACTCCTTAAAGGGACATAAATATGCTAAACCTTATTTTTTCTTCAAGGACACAAATGGTGCTTCTCCTGCAATGAATCATCCCTGAGCAAGAAGCTAGATCAAGATGATAGGTGTCCTCCTACCTCCATTGCCTTCAACTTCTTGTAATATTTGATTTACATTCTACATATTAGATTCTCCAAAAACACAAGGATGTGAGTTTATCAAATCTTCCTCATGTGTAACGAAAAAGGCCTTAGAAACAGAAATAATATTTGACATATGTATGGCCATATTCAAATGTTGAAAGATAAATGATGTTGATTAAACCAATAATGGACCCAATTACAAAAATATTTACCAACTATCAATGCCAAGTAGCGTGCACATAAAATTTGCAACTTCAAATAGCAAGTTATAAGCGGAAAGCCACCTCATACACCACATGAGTAGTTAATTCCCCAAGAGTGTGAACCGATACTCATAAAAATTTAATCAAAGATCCCTAGTCAATTTCTTCTTGAGTCAAATCAATAAGATTTGAAAGCAAATCAATAATATTTACAATGTAATATATCATCTGTTAATAATGTAATATCATCTTATTAATAGATGATATATTATTGAAAATAAATCAATAATATTTACAAATGATCCTCTATAATCAATTTGAATTTTATATGATTCTCTAGGGGAGAGGGACCAGTAGTCGTGAGGCCTAATTTCGTCAACATGTAGTCATTGCATGGAATACCGCCAGGCATTCATTTTTTTTAGAAATACAAAGTGGACACTTAACTACCTACAACTAAGGTTTGAAGGTGTGAATCATCACGCAACTCTTTAAAATAGCACACCTAGTGAAATGTGTCAAAAAAATGACTTTTTAAAGATTCGACTGGAAAACTTTTAAGCTAAAAATCCTTACTAGTTGAATTTAAAAATATTATTTTTTATTAGTAGAATATTGTATTTCTATATAAAATATAACATATATGCAACTTAAATGGACCAAATCTTCCTCATGTCTAACAAAAAAGGTCTTCGAAACACAAATAATCTTTGACATATGTATGGCCATATTCAAATATTGAAAGATAAATGATGTTGATTAAACCAATAATGGACCCAATTACAAAAATATTCACCAACTATCAATACCAAGTAGCATGCACATAAAAGTTGCAACTTCAAATAAAAAGTTCTAAGCGGAAAGCCACATCATACACCACATGAGTAGTTAATGCCCTAAGAGCGTGAACCTCTACTCATAAAATTTGATCAAAGATCCCTAGTCGATTTCTTCTTGAGTTTCTTTTAATGTCTTAAATGAATGTGAATAGAAAAAATACATCTACCACTTTTAAGGATTCTTTTATTAGCCCCTTTCCTTGCATTAAACTTATTTACAACCTTGCCCAGTAATAATGACAAAATAACATAACAACAAAACTCTATAATGTGAGTATTTGCGTAGAAATTATAAATCCTGGACAAATATTTTGTATGACATGGCTCATATGATTCATTGAGCGATAGAAAACAAACATTCTCACCTCTCTCTCCTTGAATCTACTCGTCGAAACAAGGGTTTTATGCTTGACCTTCTTCTTCTCCATTTTAGACTCGGACTCATCCTCCTCAATTTTTCACTCCTCCTTAGAGTACCAACTGCCAGAAACCTCATCCTCTGACTTAGAATCAAAGGAGGACACAAGGGATTTTTCGGAGGGACAGATCAAATACATAAGGTTTTGATATAAGATAAGAAACAAACTCTCATGAAGAATAAGACTCTTCTTGCGATTTTTCCTATGATCCTTAACACTCACATTAATTGACACAACCAAATAGAAAGTAGTGGATATTTTATCTTTATGCCTAAAAATATTTAGCAATAAAAAATGTCGACTATAATCCCTAGTATAGAGACCATCCAAAGGGATATATTTCATAATTACCTATAACACATTGCGCCAAACCAACTTAATTTGACCAGTATCGAAGCTACGTGTGGAAACTTTAACCAATTTATTTCTCTCTCTATCTTCTTTGGGGAATCTCTTCACTATTGCATTAGATATTTTATTATCTCTGTAAAACTTGACACCTTTAGTAGGCATCTCGATAACCTCTACAACAAGATTCTCATCGATATCAAAATTTCTCCCAAAAAAAAGAAATTTTGCCTTCTTTCCAATCCTTAGAAAAAATGGCAGTGACCTTAGGGTTGTAACCATGGAAATTCTTAATGAAATACGTAACCTCTCCTTACCTCAAAATTCTCCAAATAGTAGCATTGTTCCTTATATCATCAGGGCACTATCTATGGGGCAGGAAATTTGCACCTTAGTAAACAAAATATGTTGTTAACACAATATGTTAACAACATGTCTGGTAGTCAAAACCTACACCAATTCCTTCTTAAACTAAAAATATCTTAATCAAAACAATTCGTAGCCTTTTTTGGTGTACTTTTTGTTGATGGAAATTATTCCATTCTGTATTGTTATTGATGTTTACAAGAGTATAGTGATGTTTACACAAATGCCTAATCCTATCCAAGCACAGTCAGTGTCTGTCGAGATCTCTCACGCATTGAAGAAGACCTAAGTGATTTTTAGTTCTAACTGAGTTCACTCAGGCATTACAATTTTGGTTGGGCATTGAAGTATTTCAATATTAACCGAGTTATGCTTTTAGTGACAGCTGACTAACAACAATTTATATTTTATGAAAAATTGATTGTATGAAGCTGACAAACATGAGTTTTATTATTTATTTGAAAGGATATTAAGGCCGACTTGACAAGGCCTATCATATATATATAAGGTCAAGTTTGGATTGAAAGAAGAAGAAAAAAGTGTGTGGAAATGTGTGGAGATATATGTTTTGTGATATGAAGAGTGAAGGCAAATTCAGATGACATTCTGATTGAATACAAAACATATAGAGCTACAACAGAATATCCGATTGATGAGGATCAAGTAATCAAAGCCAGAGCAGAGATCTGAATCAGAAAAGATAGTTTCTTATCAAAATAGGTCAATCCATTGTTACTCTCTAACAATTGAAGTAGTGATCAAAATCTCTTAACATAGTAGACTTAATAGTCTTTTGTAAATCCTCTCACAAGGTGACATTTCTACATTGAAGTGTTTGAAGACCTCTAACAAGGCCACTCCTTATAGGGTGATTAAATCCTCTAATAGGGTCACACCTAACAATGTGTTATTGTAATCTTTAACAGGCTTGGCTCCTAACAGGGCTCACTTTAGAAGAGTGAAAAACAGTGACTAGTTTCTATCGGTGGTTTTTCCCATATTGGGTTTCCACGTTACATCTTGGTGTTATTTGTGTACATTTCATTTTCTTTATAGTTTATGTTTCTGCAATTAATTACTAAAGGATAATCATAGTTAATATCTTAAGATTTTATATGTTAACCGAGTGACAGTGGAATATTTGTGTTAACCGAGCAATAATGTTAAATTTGTTTAAGACATCTAAGGGACTTGGATTTATTTTTTGGGGTAACTAATTCACCCCTCCCCTCTCAGTTACTCAACTCATTTCCAACAATTGGTATCAGAGCTGCAAGTGCTTACAAGGAAGGTTTAAAGGCCTAAGCTAAAGATCAAAGATGTCTTACAGAAGGGAGATCCCCAAGCTCAACAAGGACAACTTCGTTGCATGGCAGGATCTGATGAGACTACATATTTCTACTATTGGAGATACTGGTTTGCAATTCCTAGATCACAAGTATGAGGAACCACCGAGACCTATGTCTGTGGATCAGATGGTGGAAATGAAGCATCATAACATAATGATGATTAATATAGCTTCTGCACTCAGCTATTCTGAATTTGATGAAATCAAGGACTTCCCTATTACCTTTGATATGTGGAACAAATTGCATGATATTTATGGAGGAGATGCAAATGTAAAAAGAGCCAAAGCAGAAAGTCTCAGAGGTCAATTTGATATGATGAAAATGAAAGAAGGAGAAAACATTACAAAGTATAGTGAAAGAATCAAGAAAAGTGTTAGTGCAATTAGAGCTGCTAACGGAACTATTGAAGACAAAATAGTGGTCAGCAAGGTATTGAGAACTTTACTTCCTATCTATGCAATTAGAGTTTCAGCTATTCAAGAGATGAGATGCAGTAATGAAATAACTCTAGATGGATTGATTGGAAGATTATCACCTTTTGAGTTGGATAATTGTGACAATTATTCTCCTAATCCTAGCAATCTTGAGTTAGCATTCAAAGCTAAATTAAACCTTGGAAAGATGAAAGGAAAATAGATTGACAGTGATAGTGATGATGATTCTGATGATGAAGATCTGGAAATCAGTGAAGAATTACTTGCAAGGAGAGCTGCAAAAGGAAAAGGACAATACAAAGGAAGAATACCATTGATTTTCTTTTCATGTGATTAGGTTGGCCACATTGTTGCTAAGTGTCCGAACAAGGAAGACAAAGGTGAGAAAAATTTCAACAAGTACAAAGGCAAGAAATATTTCAAAAGCTACAAGGACAAAGGTAAGAAATCTTGTTATATTGCTAAAGATTCTAATAGTGATGAAGATGAAGATGAAATGGTTTACATTGTTATTAAGGATGAGTCAGATAGTGAAGATAATGAAAAGATTGCACTATACTCTCATATTAGTAAGAATGACACCTGGATAATTGATAGTGGTTGTTCTCACCACATGACTAGTGATAAAACAAAATTTGAAAATCTTGAGCACTATGATGGTGGGAGTGTCAGTTTTGGGAATGATGAACCCTGCTATGTGAAAGGTAAAGGTTGTATTTCTCTTACTGAAGGAATCAAGTGTGATAATGCTTATTGGGTTGAAGGACTAAGGCGTAATCTACTAAATGTGGCACAATTGAATAACATTGGTTTCAAGGTAGAATTCATGAATGGTAAGGCCAAGCTCTTGGATGGTAGAGGAAACCTAGTTGGAACTGGAAGGCAAACAAAATGTAATCTATTTTATCTTGATCTCAATGAAAGTTCATGTTTTATTGCACAAGTAGAAGAAATTTGGTTATAAAATAAAAGGTTGTGTCATGTGAATTTTGATAACCTGATCAACATAAGTAAGAACAGAAGAGTGGGAGGTATTCCTATTATGAAGAAACCTGAATTAGCAATATGCAAACAATGTCAAATTGGGAAGATGGGCAAAACAAGCTTCAAGAGAAAGAACTACAATACAGAAGAAGTCTTGGAATTAGTTCATACTAATTTGTGTGGACCAATTGGAACAACAAGTTACACAGGTGAGAAGTATTTCATTCTATTTGTTGATGACCACTCTAGAATGATGACTGTCATGTTTCTCAAAGAAAAATTAGAAGCTTTTCAGAAGTCCAAATGGTACCTAGCCAGAGTTGAAAAATAAACAAGAAAGAAACTTAAATGCGTAAGATCTGATAGAGGAGGAGAATTCATTTCTAATGAATTCAATGAATTCTACAATGAAAGAGGAATCAAGAGACAAGTATCTGCCCCAGGTACACCACAGTAGAACGGTATTGCAGAAAGCAGGAATAGATCCATCATGGATTGTGCAAGAACCTTGATGATTGAAAAGAATGTTGCTACCAAATACTAGAAGGAAGCCATTCGTACTGTAATTCACACCTTGAACTGAGTTCAACTAAAGAAAGGTACTAAGAAGAAACCTTTTGAATTATGGTATGGCTGCAAACCTAATGCTCGTTATTTCAAAGTATTTGGAAGTAAATGCTACATCTTGAAGGAAGCAAGAAATGGAAAATTTGATGTAAAAGGTGATGAAGGTATATTCCTAGGCTACTCCAGCAAAAGAAAATCATATAAATGTTTAAATCTTACTACTCATAAATTCATAGAAAGTGTGCATGTAAAGATCGATGAGTTTGAAGAGAGAAATGAAGAAAAGAGTAGTAAAGAGCCTGAAGACTACAGAAACTTTGTGTATTATGAACTTGATACTATACCTAAGACACAGGCAATGGTGATTGGACAACAATCATGTCAACCACTGAATTCATCAGCACAAACCTTGTTGCAACCTGTGCAACCAGTGATGCTAACTGAAGACACCAAGTAACAAACAGAGGGAACCAAATCTCAAAGTGAAGAAACTGAGTCACAGACAGAAGCACCCGAGTCATAGACAGAGGCACCCGAGTCTCAGACAGTGGAACCCAAGTATCAGACAGAAGAACACGACCGAATATTTGAGCATGGTGAACATAGTGGAGCAAGCCCAGAATCAAGAAGGAAGGATCTTGTACTTGCAAAATATGTCAGAAGGCATCATGCACCTGAAAAAATAATTGAAGATCAGACAGAAGGTGTAATGACAAGGAACAAAATAAAAGGTACATGTTTTCTTAGTGAAATTGAACCTAGAACTATTAAAGATACATTTAATGATGAAAGATGGTTCGAAGCAATGAATGAAGAGATTGAGAAGATAGAAAAGAACAAAACCTGGACTCTTGTACCTAGACCAAAAGACAAGAATGTGATTGGTACTAAGTGGGTTTTCAAAAACAAGATGAATGAGAAAGGTGAAGTTTCCATAAACAAAGCTAGATTAGTATGTAAAAGATATGCTCAAGAAGAGGGTATTGATTATGGAGAAACTTTTGCTCCTGTTTCAAGACTTGAAGGATTCAGAACTCTTCTAGTATATGTTGCACATAAAGGATTCAAGGTATATCAAATGGATGTAAAAACTGCATTCTTGAATGGAATTCTAGAAGAGGAAGTCTATATTGAGAAACCTGAAGGCTTTGTAGATCCTAACAAAAGGATATGGTTTGCAAACTACACAAAGCACTATATGGACTGAGGCAAGCTTCAAGAGCCTAGTATGAAATATTGCATGGTTACTTGATAAGTATTGGATTTCAGAGAACTAATGATAACAGTAGCTTGTACATCAAAGAAGGGCCTTAGAACAAGATACTATTAGCAAAAATATTTATTGATGACATATTGTTTATTGGATATGATCATCTGTGCAAAGCATTCTTTGAAGCTATGAGTAAAGAATTTGAGATGTCTATGTTTGGTGAAATCAAATTCTTTGTTGGTTTACAAGTTTATTAGATAAAGGATGGTATCTACATTACTCAGTCTAAATACATCAAAGAGGTACTGAAGAAATTTGGGATGGAAGATTCTAGACCAGTTGGAACACTCATGCCTACTGGACATAAGTTGTCTAAGGATGATGATTCAAAGGAGGTAAATTAGACCACCTACAGATCCATGATTGGAAAACTTTAATATGTTGTTCACACTAGACCTGATATTGCATTAGCAGTAGGTATTGTTGCAAGGTTTTCAGCTAATCCCATATACAACAAAGCATGTAATATGTTTTAAGCAAAGACCAAAGGAGCTGCGTAGGGAGAGACCCAGCGCTGAGCATTTTCAAATGTTTTCTTTAACCAAAAGCCAGCGCAAGTATGAAATAAAATCTGCACTAATGGTGGGCTCTCATGGATTCAACGCAGCATGCTGGAAACATTGCCAAAGCATGTAAATTGTTTGTAAAGGGAGTCCACACGCAAGGCATGATAGAGGGAATCAAAAGATTTTAAGGAAAATGTAATTATAATATAATCTCATGAATCCTACGTAGCATGTTGAGTGACAGAGAAGCCAGCACCAATCCAAGAAGCCCCCAACGCTAAGGAGGGGAAGCATGCAGAGGAGCCATTGGTGGTCACTAAAAACAACAGCCATGCATTTCTAGATAGCTGCGTGGGCACTCAAAGGAAGATTAAAATAATGTTTAACACAACATGTTGAATGGCAAAGCATTGCGCATTACATAGGAAAATAAAGAGGAGGCCTGCATAGACTTATGGAGGAGAGTAAAATTTGGTCAAAGCCAATACCTAGCAGGTGCAAACAATAGAAGGAGGGGCCATGTTTTGTATTATCTTTCAAAACATTAGACCAAATTGCCATGCATGGTATCCAAGTTTTTAAGATTTTAAAAGGCCCAAACAATCTGTGCAAGAATTTTGAAGAGAAGGCTACACAAATGACAAGAGACTCCAACACTTTGAAGGATACCTAGCGTTAAGCATAGTGGGGGGAGACCTTTGAATAAAAGAAAAACAAAGCCATAGAGGTGTTATGCTGATTGCCAGGAGAAGTTCCCACGCAGCAGTGGAGGAATGAAGTTTAAATCTAAAGTTTAAAATACAAATTCAAACCCAAGCAAACAGCAAGTGACTGCGAAATGCATGGGGGGCATTTGAAACATTGCAGTTTGGAAAAGAAAAATAGAGGTAAAACCGTGCAGCATCTACAGGAAATTTAAAAGCTTGAGAAATGAAAAGGCATTTATCCCACATGCAGTGGGTGAGAGCATTTCTTGGTTTTTATATACTAAAGCTCTCACACAATGATAAGAAGTAAAGCCAAGGGGCTCTTGGAGACTGCGAAGGCTTGGAGAGTTTAGTGCGTGGCGGGACCCACGTATTTTGATTCAAAAAAGCAAAGAAGGCTTTAAAATCTTACAGGAATTAATCCCACATTCATCATGCAAGGGAGTTTCAAGATGTTTAAAAGGTAAAAGCCACAAATGATTGTTTGAAGAAGCAAGCCAAGACTATGCACGTGCAAGGGAGCAGAGTTGCCTCAAAAATCATGCCAACAACTGTGGTGACTAAACACCAAATTTTGGTGGGGCCCGTAGAGCTGACATGGCGAGTGCGTGGAGCAGAGGCATGGATAGGTGGCATAGATCCCGAGGCAATGAAGATCGAACGGCCGATGCAATGACTTGAACATAAATTTGCATGTTGGTTACCATAGAAGGATCGCGCCAGTGCGACACGTGGTAGGGGCGATAGCATAGCAGATCTAGTGGCGTCCAGGTGGCGATGAGGTGGCGGTTGTGTGCATAAATGTTGTCACACTTCTATGAATCATTCCATTCAAGGTTGCTCAAGAATGAGGCCTCAAATATCGATCCATAGCTCTCTAGTCACAGATGTGTAAAAATGTAAAATGAAGGCCCTCAGATTGACCTAGTTGAGTCTATTACAAATACACCATGAAATGAGAGATTCGAATGCATGGAAATGAGATCTAATCTATATGATTGCAATGCATACTAGTCTATGAAAGGAAATGAAAATGCAATATTAATCTATGGAAATAAACATGATTCTAATCTACATGAGTAGCCATGAATGCAAGAAGAATGAGACAAGAAGAGAGAAGTTGCAATATCCAAGCTTGAATGCTCAAATGCTCCTCCAAAATTGCTC
>MU227464.1:2071567-2087714 GCA_018584345.1 Thuja plicata | reverse complement strand
GAGAGCGGCTATCACTTCATCCCCACCATCTGAACGAGCAGTAAAGAAGACTGTGGCAATGGGTTCTGATGGCAGTGCAGTAAGTGTACCTAAGGGTGCAAACACTTTGGAAGGCAAGCTTCTTGCAGAAAAGACAATGTTGTGGCATAAGAGATTTGGCCACATTGGTGAGAAGGGTCTTAGGACCTTGAAAACTAAAAATCCCGTCGAGGGGCTAAATGATTGTAATCTCGAATTCGATTTCTGTGAACACTGTGTTTATGGTAAGCAAAATTGTGTTCAGTTCTACTCCAGTTCTCACAAGTCTTCTGGTATTTTGGATCTTATTCATTCTGATGTATTTGGTCCTGTAAAAGTTCCTTCTATCTCCAGTTCTGTATATTTTGTATCTTTTATAGATGATTACAGTAGAAGGACTTGGATATATTTCCTGAAAAGTAAGACACAGGTTTTCAGTCGATTCAAGGAATTTAAGGCTCTCGTGGAGAATCAGACTGGTAAAAGAATCAAGTGTGTGAGAACTGATAATAGTGGTGAGTTTTGTTCCATAGAGTTTGAACAGTTCTGTAAAGAACAAGGAATTGAGAGACATAAGACAACTCCTTACACCCCGCAACAAAATGGAGTTGCAGAGAGAATGAACAAGACACTAATGGAGAACGCTAGGAGTATGCTTAGTGTAGCTGGTTTAGAACAAAGGTTTTGGGCTGAAGCTGTGGCCACTGCTTGCTATCTGGTTAACAGATCTCCTACATCAACTCTTGTTGGTAAGACACCCATGGAGGTGTGGTCTGGTAAGAAGCCTTCAACTAGACATCTTCGTGTTTTTGGTTGTGAAGCTTAAGCACATATTCCAAAGGAGAAAAGATCTAAGTTGGAAAACAAAGCTGTCAAATGTATTTTCATCGGATTTTTTGCTTACTATTTTTATATTGTAAATTTCTATATTGTAACTTGTTTTTTATCTAGTATGGATATGGCGTAACTTATTTTTGCCTCAAGTGAGCATATATATGGTTTACGTCTTTTTTACACTAATTCTTCTTCCTTTCATGTTTTTGGCTCTGGTGAGCCTCAATCTACTGCCACTCACATGATTTAATGTATATAGTGATTTCTTGGTTAATTTTGTTAATGGACATTGCTTTGTAGAATTCTAATCCAGGTTTGTAGAGAAATTACGAGGATAGCAGAGATGTATCATGTATGAACTCATTTAATTGGTCATCTATTGCTCCTGACAAGCGTGGTTCATTCAGGTAAGAATCCAAGGAGGCCAATGAAAGTAATATAATTAATAAGTTTTTTTTTAAACTCATACAAAAGTTAGCAATTGAATGTACTTCATTAGGGGTTACAATTTATATAATTTTTTATTAAAATATTACAGGGATTGTGGTACTAACAAAAGCACAAAGTAGTCGTATGCTCTATGTATGCAGGGTCCACAGACAAAAATGAGAGTTGGGGCATGAAAAAGCATCAAAGACTCATCAGACTATAAATTTACAACACCATATCTGCATTATGTAAATGAGAAATGCCTCATTCATTTAATTGTAATTTCATATTTATATTATGTAATGAAAAATGCCTCATTCATTTATTTGTAATCTTATTGAGTTTTCTTTTTGGGGCTAGACCAGAGGTTTTCTCCACCCGGCTCTTTCCTACCGGTGCCCCTAGCGAGCTGGAATGTAGGCAACATTTTGAAAAAAAATTAATAAAACCAATGGCTTGTTTATAGTAATAACATGTATTTTGGAGTTTGTAATTTTCTAAATTTATACATAAAAATTTAAAAAAATATTTAAAACAGTTCTACAAAATGCTAAAGTTTTAAAAAACTTAAAAACATAATTTTATTTCAAAAAACTATAAAATTAACCTTATTGAAACAAAATAAAAATAATAATAAATCTGCTTGTTTATAGTGATGTCATAGAAAAATAAAATAAATATTAAAAAACTCCTCCAAAATGTTAAAAATATTATTATATTTTCAATAAAATCATAAATTAACCATATTCAAAGAAATTAAGAAGTAAACAATATAAAAAAAATCCTTATTTATTTTGTATTCCAATTCTAGGTTGTGGCAACCAAACGCAGAAAATGCATCTTCTCAGTCATCTTCCGGGTGAACCAAACGGATCTAGCTCATATTCTAGATATCATTGTTAAGGGTCCGTTGTTTCCTGGAATATGACTGGAATTGGCATTATCTAATTTTGGATGATGCCAAATTCGATGTTTGGGTCCATGAATAAAAATGGAATTGGAATTTCAAAATTCTCATTTTGCCCCAAAATGAGCATATCAATCTTCCACCTAAATAGGTGGAATTGGAATTTCGAATTCCAATTCCAATTTTTACAAAACCAAATTTAATATTTTGTGGGATCCGCGACTATATATATATATATATATATATATATATATATATATACACGTGTGTATATATGCATGTGTATATAAACACGTGTGTGTACACATACATGTGTATATATGTGTATACACACATGTATGTGTGTGTGTATATGTGTATATATGGATACACACTTATATGTGTATATATACACACATGTATGAGTGTATATATGTGTATATACACAAATGTGTGTATATGTGTATACACGTGTGTATGTGTGTATATATATACACGTGTGTGTGTATACATGGATACACAGTTGTATGTGTATATGTATTGTGTGTATACACAAATGTATGTATATGTGTATACACACATGTGTGTATGTGTATATATATACACATGTGTGTATATGTGTATACATGGATACACACTTGTATGTGTATATACACACACGTGTGTATAAACATGTGTATGTGTGTATATGTACACAAATGTGTGTATATGTGGGTATGTGTGTGTGTGTGTATATGTGTGTATATGTGTATACATGTGTGTATAGACATATGTATATGTATACACACATGTATATATACATGTGTATATATACACACATGTATATATACATGTGCATATATGTGTATATATACACACATGTATGTATGTATATATACACATCTGTACATGTGTGTATATACACACACATATACACACCATATTCAAAGAAATTAAAAAATAAAGAATTAAAATTCCTTATGCATCTCCTCATTCATCTTCTGAGTGAACCAAACGGGTCAGCCCATATTCCAGATTTCATTTTGAGGATAAGCATCTTCCTAAATTGTAGCATCTTCCTGAATTGACCATATCTAGGATATGGTATTCCAGTACCCAAACATGCCCATATCTTCCTGAATCATATTCTAGGATATGTGTGTATATGTGTATACATGTGTGTATATACACACATATATACATATGTATATATACACAGATGTATATACATGTGTATATATACACACATGTATATATACATGTGCATATATATATATATATATATGTGTGTGTGTATATATACACACATGTATGTATGTTATATACACATCTGTACATGTGTGTATACACACACACACACACACACATATACACACCATATTCAAAGAAATTAAAAAATAAAGAATTAAAATTCCTTATGCATCTCCTCATTCATCTTTTGAGTGAACCAAACGGGTCAGCCCATATTCCAGATTTCATTTTGAGGATAAGCATCTTCCTAAATTGCAGCATCTTCCTGAATTGACCATATCTAGGATATGGTATTCCAGTACCCAAACATGCCCTATTGCAACATCTTCCTGAATTGACCATATCTAGGATATGGTATTCCAATACCCAAACATGCCCTATTGCAACATCTTCCAGAATTGACGTTATCCAACATTTGGTATTCCAGCACCCAAACGTGCCCTTATAGTTAACCTTGGCTAATCAGGAAAATGCACACAACTTAGTTTAGATTAGTTAATTAGAGCTGGAATTGATAAATATTTTAGGAAAGTAAATGGAATAGATATGGGAATTTTATTGAGCAAAAATGTTGGCTTATAATGAAGAATATGGAGTTGGTTGTTGTCGATTTAAGAAATGTGATGTCTTTGTTGATGAATTATTTTATTTGTTGAATAAAAGCTAGTTTGAGGATCTAGCAACCAAGAAAAAACATAGTCAAGAGATTGTCAAAAGCAAGCAGCACCAAGCCAACTCAAGAATAAAAAAATACTCAAACTACACAGCCATCAACGGGAAGCAGAAGAGGCATAAAGCCAACTTAAGAATAAAAGATACTCAAACTACACAGCCAACAATAGAGAGCAACAAGAGACGCAACCCAAACTCATTCGGAAGGGGCATGAAACCTATAAGCCCATGACCACAAAAACTCTGCCAGTATCAGGAGGATGGGATTTCATATCATCCTACGACAATTTCAAGATGGAATAAGAAAACTCACCCCACCAAAGTCTATCATTGACCGCCTCCTGAGGAAGGATATTGACCCCAAAGTTAGCAGCCCAATCCACAACACCATTTCTCGAATGCTTGAAATGAGAAAAGCAAATGGCTTCAAAGTCTTTCATAATAACAAACAACATTTAAAACCACTCCCAACTGCTAAAGCTTTAATGCTCGTCCTTTCAAAACCTCAATCCGCAACTTTGAATCACCCTCAACCCATAGTCTATTTCATCCTTTGTCTCGGCTAAGACTCGAGCCTTTTTACAAAAGCCCAAGCCTCATCCATGTTATTTGATTCATGACCACTATCATCAGCTTAACAATTTAATAAATAATAGATACAATACTCACAGGCTTCTCGACGAGTATTTGTCTTCTCGCAAGAAGTTCAAGGTGGTGAGTAATTGCCAAACAAGAAGTTCAAACTTTCTTGCAGAGAGACTTCTCGTCGATAAATCAATGAGTTCATGTCTATTTCCCGGCCACACATGTATATTAGCATTTGAAGTCAATCAAAAGTTCATTTTGCATTTTGTGATTTCTAATTTGCTATCCAAGCCAAAAGAAAACTCCTCTTCCAAGATATTGCAAGGTGATTTGTAAGGATTTAGGTCGATTTAGAGCAGATTTGAAGAGGATTTTGAAGCAAAATTGGATTCTCAGGTAGGTTTTCAAATTTCTTTTACTTCTTTTTAAATCATTTTATCTCCTCTTTGTCACATCTAGATTTATATAAACTCAATAATGACATTTCCTAAATACTCTAAATTGTTTTCGTGTAATGAACAAGATTTAACACCATTTTTTAATAAGTTTTTCAAAAAAAATCATTGTTTTCTCAAGAATCTCAACTTTGCCTAAAACTTTCAAATCCCAACACTTTTTTTGTTCCAAGTTTCAACTGTCTAAAATTATTAAACTAATTTAGTTTGTTTGCTAATTTTTTTATTAAAATATTAATATATGGTTTCAATTTGTATGTGCAAGTTTAAATTTGATAGATTATGGCAAATAGAGATTCTTCTACAATTGGGTCAGCTTCAAGGTCTACTAGTGCCTCAATAGACACATGTCCATTTAGATATGTAGGCACACGTCCTAAAAGGGCTAGAGAGAAGGCTTGGAAGTATGTCTTTGAAGAATAGGAAAATTCTATTGTAATTTGCATCAAGTGTGAAAAAATTATTCATGGAGGCATACACCACTTGAATTCCCACCTTCTAGGTATCACAAAGCATGATGTGAGGCTTTGTGAGAAGACCACAAATGAAATAAATGTCTTGTTTACTGCCCAAGAAGAGAAAATTGCAAAGGAAAAGGGCAAAACTAGTCATGAGGGCATGCATAGTTGAATCTCAAGGTGTTACAATCAACCTTGAAAAAGAAGCAACACTTGAGGGCATAGTGGGCTCTCTTCATGGCCCACATATCCGCAAATTTACCACTTCTACTACTTCTAGTAGAGCACCACCAACGATGCCACAACCACAATCTATAAATAGATATTTTGTGAACAAAAACACACCTTGAGCACAACTATCATTGGAGGGAATTGGGTGGAATAGGGAGGTGTATTAGCGAGTAGACATTGTGTGTGCTATTTTCTAATACTTCAACAACATCCCTTTCAATGTGGCAAAAAATTCATATTGTTTGAATTTGGTTACTACAATGACTGTGGCGGGAAAAGGCTACAAAGTGCCTTCTTGTGCAGACTTGAGAGAGAGGTTAATCCACTTGTTTTAGTTTTTAAATGTTATAACCTTTTACTTTTGATTTTGAATCTTCATAACTTATGTGGAATTTGGATTTTTAGTGAGTAGACTAAATTTATGTTCTTTTTTATAAAGTAGTTATTATTTTTTGTTGAATTTAAGTTATTTTTTAATCAAAATTTTGTACTTAACGTTAATTTTACTTCATACTTGTAGGTTGCTCACAAATGCAGTTGCTAAGGCAAATGAAGTGGTTAAAGATTAAAAACACAATGGAAACTATTTGGTTGCATCATTCTTTCTGATGGATGAATGGATGGCAAAAACCACATCATTATTAATTTTTTGGTTTCTTGCAAGGATGATGCGTTTTTGAAATCTGTGGATGCCTCTAACAAGGTGAAGATTGTTGAGACTTCGGCTCTAATATTAGAGAAAGTTGTAATGGAGGCAGGAATTTATAATGTAGTGCAAATTATTACCGATAATGTAGCAACATATGTGGTAGTTGGTAGGGTCATCCAAGACAAATATAGTAAATTTTTTTGGACACCTTGTTCAGCACATGTCCTTGACCTTCGTTTGGAGGACATAGGACAACTAGATTAGGTGAGACTAGTTGTAGAGGATGCACAAAAGATCACAATATACATCTACAATCACCCTTGGGTTCTTCGCTTGATGGGGGAACACGCCCAAGGAAAGGAGTTGATAAGAGCGGTTGTCACAAGGTTTGCAACAATTTTCTTACTTTGACAATTTTAAAGCAAATGTTTGTGAGTCAAGCATTGCTAAACCCACGTTATTCGAAGAAGCTTGATGGAGAGAGTGTTGCATACATTGTCTTTGACAACCAATTTGCACAAAGAGCTATAGAGATTGTGGAGGTAACTTGAAAACTTGAATATTTATTTTTTTTGTATTCAAGTCTTTCATTATTAATTTGTAACTTTAAGATTAATCTTTTTCTAATTTTCAATTGTACGTGTCAGAGCCCTTGGTTAGAGTTCTCCGCTTGGTAGATGGAGATCAAACCCCAATAGGGGATATTTATGAGGCCATGGATAGGGTTAAGGAGTCTATCAAAAAATACTACAAGAGGGACAACCTCAAATTTGGCCTCATATGAAAATTATTGATAGGAGGTGGAACAATCAGCTCCACCAACCCATTCATGCAACAAGGTACTTCCTCAACCCTTGTTTTCTCTTATCGCCATCCTACTCGGATCCCAATGGAGAGGTCATGGATGGCCTCACTAAATGCATGCAGAGGATGATACCTAAGGTTGAGATGAGATACCTCATTGTGTTCAAATTGGACACTTAACTATATGCCAGGGGCAAGCTATTCTCTTTAGGCATGGCTAAGAGAGGAAGAACCACTCTTACCCCAAGTATAATATTTGGAATTTTGGAGTCTTTCACATGCATGATAAGTAGATAAAAATTAAAATATGTTTTCACCTTGCTTTCTAACTCTTCAATATTTTATTTTGCATATGTTTGGTCATTGTCAGTGCCAGCACTATCTACATCCAAGATGGAGGTCGAATCACAGCTAGTCGTGTTGAGCAAAGAGTCGCAGCCACAATGGACTCCTAGGACTAGACCCCCTACCCCTCCCATAGTTTTTACTAGAATTGTTGGGAAGGGGAAGAGGAAGATGTACATTGTTTACTTATAGTTTTACAAAGATAATTTACTATTTTAATTTTTTTTTAGACTATCATGCTACCAACCATTAGTATTCCACATGAGGATGTCATTTTGTACCCAATTTGCATTTAAATACATCTAGACAAAGCTTGTTTCTTTTGTTTACTCATTTACTAACTCATTAGATGCATCTCCTCATTAAATTTTGCAAATAAAATGCATTTCTAATTAAATTTAAGCAATTGTTTAAGTTGTCAAGTTTTCACCAAGTTTTTGTCGAGTTTTGTTTTGGGGCCTTGGTGAGAAGTTGCCTAGAATGAGTTTTTCAACTATGGTCTGAACAATACAAACCAAATAGTTGCCCCTCAAAGCCTATAAAAACACCTCCACCACCAACTTTCCTAAAATTGAACTTGATCTACCCCTTCTCCAAAGCCTCCCAACTAACCCTCTCTTTAGTCATATGCTCAACATTTCCTCCTCCCTTCAACCACCTACATCTGGGCCAAGCATTAGCCCACATCTCCTCTTCAATCAAAACTTGAGACTTAACATTCAAAGTTTCACCTATCTCAATCAGCGAGCTCTCGATCACATCGCACACCCTCTCTACTTCCTTTACCTTATCCTGAAACAATCTTTTGTTTCACTCAAGCCAAATGTTCCAGACAATAATGGTCGTCCCAGCCATCCAAAGGAATTTGAAGATGGGACTTATAATCTTTAAGAACCATCCTTCCAAAAGAGAGGGGATATTAGCATGCATAACCCAATTAACATGCCACCGAAGCAAAAAAAGAGGACCAAAGCTATCTCAAAAAAAGGATAAATGTAAGAACAAGTGGTTGTTGTTTTCTTCATCACAACCACAGAGGATGCATGTAGAAGGCCCAACCTTTCCCAAATCTGCAGTTGGTCGCATGTGAGAGCCCTCCACCTCCTAACAGCCACAAGAAAGCATTCACCCTAGGAAGTCTTGAGTTATACCATATTTGTTGAACAACCTTCAAATCAGCCCCTTCCAAGAAAAAAATTGTAAGCAATTCTAACTGAAATACTGTCATTTTGACCCCACACCATACAATCCTCACTACCCAAATCATCCAACAACCACCTCACTAGTTTGGGCATATAACACCACATGCCTCATTAAGCTCCATAACTAGCGACCTTAATAGTTTCCATCTCCGTTGGCCATTGCAAAGCTCCATATAATTGTTCACCCAAACCCCCAAACAAATCTTCAAAGTGGCTAACTAGAGGGCATAGACAATTTTGATCATAAAGAGCATTAATGTCCAGCCAGCTATCTTGCCAAAATTTGATTTTTTTACCATTTCCAAATTTTCATCTAATATCTTTGGTAATAATGCCAACACAAGATCTTAAAACGTTCCAAATGCACAAACCCTTGGGAAGCTCTACCTTAAACAATAAGTCCTTGTTCTCCAGGTACTTGGCTTGCAAAATCTTGCTCCATTAACAATGGTCATCCTTAAAAATATGTCATAATAACTTGAGATCCAATGCCCTATCCATGATTGTGCACCTCTTGATGCCAAGCCCACCTCTTTCAATGGGCTTACAAACATCATCCTATCCGACTAAACTACATTTGAAAGAACTATCACAGCCATGCCAAAGGAAGGAGTGCAAAGAATGCTCAATCACTTTGACAACTTTACTTGGAATCTAGAAAACAAACATAGAATAAATAGGAATAGTAGGTGGAGACGATTTGATAAGAATAATTCAACTAGCAAAGGGCAACCACCGCCCCTTCCAAGAGGCAAGACTACCTTGAATCCTATCCACCACATGGCTCCAATCAGCAACCGAAGTCTTTTGATCAATAACAAGCATGCCTAGATATTTGTTGAGAAGACAGTCAACCATGAAATCAAGGATTCTCTAAATTCCCAATCTATCCAAACAATTTCCTTTTAAGTAAAACATCCTAGACTTAGAGTTGTTAACTATTTGACTCACGGCCTTCTCATAGACAACCAAAATTTTCTTAATGTTCCTTACTTCTTGAGTGACCACTTTGCCAAAAAGGAGGGTATCATCCACAAATTGAAGATGAGTAACATTATCAACCCCTCCCAAAACTTGCAAACCTTCAATGGACCCAATTATGGCCTCTTGTTTGAGAGCTCTACCCAAGGATTCAGCAAGAAAAAAAAAAGGAAGGGAGATAAAGGATCACCTTGCCTCAATCCACACTTTGCATCAAAGGATCTAGAAGGGATGTCAATAACAAGAACAACAAAAGAGGCCAAAGAAATACAGCTCAAGAACCAATCGTGCCAATCTCTTTTTTAACCCAAATTTACTTAGAATTTGCATTAAAAAACCCCAAGGCACTCAATCATAGGCGTTGTTCATATCTAATTTGATCACCATACCATATTTCCTTTTTGCCTTGATGCAATCAATCATCTCATGGATAGTAACAATCCCATCAAGAATTTGGCTCCCTTTTAAAAAATCGCTTTGCTCGTCCGAAATAATCAATTCCAAACATTCCTTGAGAAGATTAGCCATAGCTTTAGTAACAATCTTATAAATAGTGCTACACAGAGCAATCAGCTCATAGTCGTCAGAGTAACTCGGTAATATTTTTCTTCAGAACGAGAGCAATGTAAGTTTAGTTCCAAGCCTTCATCATAGATTTTCTACTCCTGAGTTCGTCAATAGCCAGCCAATCATCTTCCCTGAAAATGTCACAAATGTTTTTAAAGAATTTAGCCTAAAACCCGTTCGGCCTTGGAGACTTCCTAGCACCCAAGGAAAAAGTGGCCACAGTAATTTCATTATGGGAAAACGGAGCCAACAAGTCATTTTTATCATCAAAGATCATCTTGGGAATATTCTCAAGCAAAACATCTTGATCATTCTGATCCAACATAGGAGAACAGCTGATCAGATAGGAGAACAACCAAGCAAAGAGCGAAAGAAAGACCACCCCTCCTCTTGAATCACAACAACATCCTCAATAACAGTGCCAGTGGGGGTACGAAGTGAGCTGATTTTATCATGTTGCCTCCTGGTATTTTCAACAAATGAAAAAAAATTACTATTTCAAACCCACTCCTCCTTTAACCACTTAATTCTGACTTTTGTTGCCTAAGCTTTCCTCCATCCTGAGCACTCTTTCCTATTTCAGATTTTTCCTTCTCTCTCAATTCCCAAGAAAGACCTGAGACAAGCTCTTGTCCACCTCTTTAATCTCTTCACCAATCCTTGACTTTTCCTCAAACAAGTTCTCTATAATAGCAGTGTTTGATTCCTTAACTTGTCTTCTCACCTCAACAATCTTTTGAAAGAGAATAAATTATTTATTCCGTTTGAATTCTTTATTCCACCAAATCTTGAGAGCATTACAAAAGTCTGGATGTTCATACCAAAAGGCCTCCATTTTAAAGGGTATTGCATTAGGCTTGGGAGGGCTAAGAAAATGGGTAGTAAGAGCTCCATTGTGGTGTATGCTGGAGGACCAAACTCTAGGGGCAGGAAGTCAGATGGTACCAAAACCAAAATGTAGGCTTTGGAGAATTTGGAAAACGTTCTTAGTCAATGGAGAGTTTTGTTAAATATGGTGGCAAGCACCTTCCTCTTGGAGGTTCCTTATGAAGATTGTCAGTTGGAATTTTTTGGGGGCTCAAGGCTCGAGAAAAAATGTCACTTGTTGAAGCTCTTTGCTACAGACGTTACAAATATTGATTTCTATTCAAGAGATGAAGTTGGATGCTGATAGATCCAAGGCCTCTCTTCCAAGATTTCATAAGGGTGGAAAAGGTGTTGCAGTTAGTACGAATGGCACAGTTGGGGTTATCGTGGTGATTTGGAATAGTTCAAGTTGGCAAGGGATGGTCATGGATGAATCTCCTTGTTCTCTTGCTATGAGGATAAAAAATCTCACAAATGATCTGGGTTGCCTTGTCTCTAATGTCTATGGTCCTAATATAGAGTAGGATAGGGTTAGAATTTGGGATTATGTGTAGGATTTGATAAGTGGCTTAGGGTTTAAAGAATGGATTATTGGATGTGACTTCAACGCTATGTTTTGCCCTTCTAAGAAACAAAGGGGTAGATTGATGTCTGGTTGTGGATCTGATGCATTCAAGGCTTTTAGTGAGGATCTTGCTTTGGTTGATATTAAGCTTAGATCAGGATGGTTCACTTGGAGCAATAGAAGACTTGGTGAGGATAACATCCTTTACAGGTTGGACAGATTCTTTGTCTTCTGTGATTGGCTGTTGGATTTGGATAGCTTCTTCTCTTCTATGATTGAGTTTGGTGCTATTGACTCTGCCCTAAAAAACTTTAATATGGGTCCTTTATTTTATATTTCTTTAATTTAATTTTCTTTTCTTCAAGATGATCTTGGGTCCTTTATCTAATTTTATTTTTTATTTAATTTACTTTTCCCTGAGCTATTGAAAAATACTTTTAAATTACACCTATAGACCCTTTTTAAATCAAAAGTGTTGGAAACATTTATTTAAACACTACACAGCACTTGTAATAATATTTAAGATACACATTTAAAAATGAAATGATTGAGCCCAACTTTTAAATTTATGAAAAGAACACATAACATACAAGTGTATGTTCCTCTATCTCGACTAAAATCTGCCTCTATGAAATGAAGTGATTTTGTTGGAAGAATAAAGAGATCAATGAGGAAAATAAAGTTTTCAGAAAGGACAATAACCCCATGTCCCCATGCTGCTGCTTAAGTGCACTAGCTGCTTAAATTTAAGCAATTAGTGTGTCCCTGTGCATATTTTTATTTACGAGCAAAGGATAAGTTGGAATCTTCCTCTATTTTAGAGGAGCAGCTACTACTTAGAAATGAAAAATAAGCTTTGAAAAAGAGGGCGCTGAAAATAAGCAGCAACTACTTATTGAAAAAATGATGTGGCTCCATAAATTTATTTCCTTCCATTTATTTGCTTTGAATCTTTTCTTCAAAATTCAGTCCAGCAATTATTTTTAATGAGTTTATTTAAATAAAATTTGAGAAAACTACTTAAAACATAAGCAGCAAAATTAGATATCTATGAGATCACAAGCTCCAGTAATTGCTCCTTAAATTATTGCACAGTGACTGCTAGCCAAAAAAAGCTAAGCAGCCGCATGGAGACCTCTCCTAACTGACATGGATATATTAAGTGACTAGAATAGAGAAGTCAACCTAGGAATATAAATTTTAAAAGGCCCTCATGAAATTGTAACATTAGAACATTTCATTTCAAATTTAATTACTTCTAGATAACTGAATAAATTTATCTTTATACCACTCAAAAGTAATTGTATCTTTCATCTGATCTTATAAGGTAAATTCCTTCTGAGCTCAGATAGCAATTAATCCTCTTTTACTAAACTTAGGGATGGAAAATATCTCGTATGCAGGTATGTTGTAACAAATTCATTTAAATTTGTATTTAAATGTGTTGAGCTGAAATGTACATTGCATTCAATATTTTTCTAATTCGAATGCCAATACAGCTACAATAAATTCAAATAGTTGCAGAAGAAGCATATCACTCCTAGTCTTGTTGGCATTAATGGTTTAGATAAGTAAAGAATAAACCAAATGCGAATTCATTCTTAGGTGCACAAATAGACGAAATAGTTGAAGTTGGATTTTTCATTTAGATGGCCTTTAAACTGTCTCAAGGCTCTAGGGAATGATAATTTTAATCATTTATTTGTAATTACTATTGATAACTTCCAAAAAGGAACAGAAGATGGAAGAATATCATCTTGTTGAAAATAGCCTGTTCTAATGTATACAAGAGTCTGCATATGTAGAACTAAAAATACTTTATAAATTATACAGAAAAATCATCCAGAAATCAATCTTAACATTTTCTTTTTTCAGCACCCATGTAGCAGGATAACTAGTGCATTAACATAAATAAAAATAGGCCACATCAACCTCTTAAAACTGACCTCCTCCAAATTCAAGAGCAGCATGGCTGAAAGTGTGGCTTGAAACCAAGTTCTTATCAATTGGGATCCCCCAAACCTTATGATCATAAACTTCTACCTTTATATTGGCAAGATAAGATTCTCGACAAGTCGGCTTCCACTCTAACTTGCTCACTGGTGCCAAGATAGGCTCTGAAAAGCTTTCAGGAGGTGCCACAGCTGTAATCTGTTTTGGAATACATGAGAAATCAACAAAAATATGAGAAGTCAACATAAACGTATGCTTCCAGTGGTAAACATTGCTGGAAAACCACAATATATCTCTCAGAAAATGAAGAGCAAGGACATAGTACACCACAATGTATCTCTCAGAAAATGAAGAGCAAGGACATAGTACACCACTCTTTCTTTCAGCCAATTTGTGCTTGGGAGGTCATGCACCTCCTTACCCTGTTTTATTTTTGAGCTTTATTCTTGTTTTGATCTGAACATACAAAACGGCAATTTGGAGGCTATAAAAGCAAATTAGAGGTAAGATTTTAAAGATTGGAAAGTTCAGAGAAGGTTCTTCAGGTTGTTAGACATTAAAAAAAATGACCTTTACTGTCTATGCACAGTAGAAGTCAAACGAAACAACTCAAAATCTGAGCCAAATCTACACAAAAAATCAGCAAAACACAGAAAAACCATATTAAGGAAATATTTTTCCAATTGAACTAGATATTAACTATAAATGTTTAAGTATGTAAAAATATAATCCACTTGATCAGTTATAAATACACACAAAAGATAAAAACACCTCTTCTTTTTTTCAAGTATACAAGTAACCAGAAAGAAAGCTTTTCCACAGAAAAAACCATTTTTACCTTTTTGAAAACCAAGTCTGCAACTTTTAAGCCTGAGGTGAAAAGTTGATAATCCTTTGAAATTTGAATGTTTTGCAGCTTTCCATACAGAAAATCTCCCCAACAAAATAATTTCTTCACAAAACAAAGAAAGGGAAAAGTATGTCGTAATTCTTAAATCACGTAAGTTCAATGAGATGCTAACAAGTCTCCGTTGGAACATAGTTTTGATCAGCTGGCATTTGGCAGCATATGGCATTGGATTGGACTCGTTAATCTTGGCAAGCAATTGAGAAGTTTGCAATCATATAAGAGAAACAACAAACCATAGTTGAAAAGCTCAGACTTGGGCAATAACTCGTTTGGCCCAAAAATTTAAAAATTGAAGACTCCGCAAAAACTTGGGAAACAATAAGCAATAACTCATCAAATTTATTGAGCATTTGAAAATATACAATTTCCTAAAATATTTAAAACAAACACACCATATACACTGAATTTGTAAAACATATTCCTGATTTCCATCATATATTAAGTCAAAGTACGAGTTAAATACACATATTAACCGAAAAAAAGTGCAACCTCCGAATAAATTTGAGTTCTATATATATCATAGACCACAAAACAACTACAATCTCTGAATATATATTAAGTTCAAATTTTGGTATCAATGAAAATTATAAATCATAAATTTTGTCTACGACTAAAGCTCAAAAAAGTTTGTTGTCATTGTGTGGGTGCTGCTGAAGTAGACATACAGCTGCAATATCCTCAACAAATGCCTCATCCATAATGATAGGATGAGGATCAAGTTGTGTATGTGAGGAAACTGCCTCTGCTAGATGAACCACCTCACCTTCTACCTCCTCATATGCTGCAACTACCACCTCCCATTAAGGTGCATCCTTCTCCAACTCAGCTAAGTCATCGTCAATAAAGAATGGATCCAACTTTTCCTTTCTCCTGTGATTGGTTGATCCTGTTCATGATTTCTTGCAATTTGACCGCCGGGTCAACCTCCTTTTCTTGACTTCTTTGGAGCCTCTGCCTCACCCATTCTGGAATGGTGGCACCTTGATCTTTCTAAACTGCCATCTGCTTCTGTCCCTGTATTGCTCTTGCTCTTGTGTCAATTTCCTTGACTACAGGACATTCTACCATCACCTCCGGGGCTGGTGTCTTTGTTGCGGGAATCTCCTCTTCAGCTGTTGGAATCTTTTCTTCTATTATCCTTCTGAAAAACACACCAAGACTTTCCACGGTGGTAACATCTTGTTCCTTGCTTCTCGCTGGTGCAAATCCCTCATTGGCATTGATACTCAATCTATCCTGCACCGACCTTGTCATGCCCTACTCTCCTTGCATTGTTCTTTCCCTTCTGCTTGTTTCTACTTCTTGCCTAGTGAACGCGCCTATCTCTTGCATAGTTGGAGTCCGACTAGGTGAGGATGGCACATCTTCAGATCTCGGTCTTGTTGATGTGAGTTTTGTACCACTACATAACATATAGGATTAAACGCTTGATACAGGGTATCAAACACTCAACCCTCTCTTGAAAAGCATATACTCACAAAGGACGTGAGGAAACACTCCAAGGTT
>MU227464.1:2045083-2061369 GCA_018584345.1 Thuja plicata | reverse complement strand
GTGGCTATGTCAGTTTGGCCTGATCAGCAGTGGATGCGGGAGTTATCGCAGAATTCATATTTATTGATTAAAAGTTATTAATTAATATTTATAAAGTATTAATTAATAATAAAGCCACATTATTATAATAATACTTTATTATTATAATAAGTTAGAAGTTGTTATTTCAAAGAGTTGTGAACTGAAGCTCTTTTTGGGAAACTGTGGCCAAGAATGGATTATAAATATGAGCTCATTTCATTGGGATGTGCATCGAATATATTTTTATAAAATTGGTCTTGGGAATTGTTCCTGGATATTTTCAAATCTATGCCCTTGCTGAAGTAAAAGGGTCAAATTAGTTTTCTAGTAGACTGATTCTGCTGGAGCTAATCCTTAATTGGTTGCTGAAGTATAACCAATTCTTCTCCTTCGTACTGTTTTGCCTGTGACTGGAGGAAGGATTCAATTCTGAAAATTGAATCATCATTGAACTGTGGCCTGCTTGAAGAGGTCGATTCATTTTCTGGAAGGGTGGATTTAGTTTGGAGACTCGATTGAAGAGTTTATTGTCTTTAGAAATTGTTTGGGGCTGCTTGTGAGTGAACGCCATGAATGTTATGGCAAGGTGGCACCCTTAATGCTAAACATATGCAAGCTAGGCTACCATATTTTCAGCCGTAGGCATTCAAAATACAGTGAACAGCAGACGTAGGGTTTCTGAATCTATTTGAGGTTACAGTGTGGCGTCTTCCTGTTGGATGCCACTTCTTACCAGCAACGTCTTCAGTACTAGAAGGAAATCGTAGTAATGGGTTGGTGCTTGAACTCTCACGTTTTCATTATGCTGATGAACTTTTACTAATGTCTATTTAAATTTTATCTGCTGCTTCTTCATAAAATTGTGGTGTAATACTTCTGCATGTTATGTTTTACTCTCATATGTTGAAAATCATGAAAACCAAATATTGAGAAATAATAAATAAAAGACGAGTTGTTAGTGGTTCTACATTGGCAATATATGATTGGCACAATTTCATATGATTTGTTTGAAAGAATTCTAAGTTAAAGTGCTATTGCAATTCAGATGATTACAAATTTACTATCAAATATTTGAATGTTGCAAAGAAAGATCTTAGCAAGTTTAGACAAGATCATCACAGTGGTATAAATGTTTGCCTACCAATTGTTTGTTAGAATGCCAAATTTCTAAATTTGATGAGATTTAGAGTGTTTTAAAGTTGAGGCCAAATCAAGCTCATTACAGTCCTCACAATTCGCATTGGGAAGGCATCATTGACCCGAACATAATAATCTGTAGCCTACAAATGCAACTAAGGGTAACACTCATGGACTTTCAACCGTAAAGTGCCACTTCCGATTGCTCCCTTACATCGCAATCCGTCATACCTCGTGCTTCGTGCCAACATGTATATGACATAGGAGCTTATATAAAACTTTTGTGATTGCTCCAAGTTCGCCAATTGTTTACTCAGGTTGTCACTGATCATTCCAGCCCAGTCCATATGATTGTGCTGTTCAACTACCTGCTCGACAAAGTACCACATCCATGACTCGAACAAATACGACTGTGGCATGCCAAAAATTCTACTCAGTATCATGATCAAGTCGCTATATTCACTGTGAAAATCCAGCCATACCAACTCTTTAGGCAATTTGGAGTGATGGGATCGATTCTTTCTCAACCACTTGTCATTTATGACATTTTCACGGTATTAAACTCCTGCAGTGAAAAATTTGTGTGCTTTCTCTTTTGTCTTTACTACCAACTTCCTGGAAGAAGGGATCCCAAATGCTTTACCAATTGCTCGTGGAGAAAGGTCTGCAATGACGTTTCCATCAGAATCTTTAATTGTCCTGTCCTCTGAATTGAAGTGCTTGGCGCATTCCACAATTAGCTCAGAATGATGAAAGGCCGGAAGATATCCAGCTGCAGCCACAATTCGATTGTTCATAATCCGGGTATCCAAATGGGTCGGCTGATGATCTTTATACCCAAACATCCTCATGTGAAACTCAGTCATGTCCAGGCATTCGAGGTTGGTATCTCCAATTTCTGCCCATTTTGAAACAATCTTGGACTCTAGAAAAAAGCTTCCCCACTCATTCTTTATCAATTGCTTCCTCGTCATGCTCGTTCCTCTTGGCTCTGCCATTCCTGCAAAACAAAAATCAAAGCAAACATAAGAATTGTGCAGGAAAACGAAAAAGCTAACCAATTTGTCAAGAAGGAGAAAATTCTAAAAAATTGCCAAATTCTCCATTCCTTCTCAGAATTTGGATTTTCTTTCTCTTTCAAGGGGCTATGCTTTTCCACAAACTTTTCCAACTTACTGAAAAATTCCTCTGAAACCTGGATTTTGAAACCTTCACGCTCTTTGCAAACAACGAATTTCTTGCTACTTGGAAATTTTCTCTCTCCACAAGAATTTTGCTCAATTTTCGAAAAAGCTCACTTGAATCCTCTTGATTCCTAAACACTTCTCTTCAACTTGTTCTCTGAACTTCGTGTGATGACAAAATGAGAGAGATCCTTCATATATAGACTAAAATCCTGAAAAAAATGTTTTAAAACTTGCAAACTAATTTTAGGAAGCTGCTAATTAAGATGAAGATTCTCCTCCAAAACGCCACTTGTCTCTGCTTTTCTCCATTTTCAATAAAAAACTTGCTAATTTGAGCGCTTTACTTCATGAGGAAGTTTCGATTTTATCCATCCTTAAGATTTTCTCGATTTTAAATATTGAAAAAAAAAGAATAAATTTCAATATTTAATTTTTCCAAATATCAAATTAAAATAGCGATTTAATTCCCATTTTAATCTTCCAAACTTCATGATTATCTTGTCGCTTTTTTCGACTTATAATTAAATATAGATGAAAATCAATATTTAATTAATCTTTTAATTTCTCATCCTTTTTCGTTTTTTGTTTTCGAAAGTTTATTAATTAAATATCCAATATTAAAATAATATTAAATCCAAAAAAGAAAACGCCTTTATTTCCAACTTCCAAGTTTTGTTTTTCCAAAAATTTTAGTTTTTCCTCTTCTTTCGGAGGAGCTCTTTTGGAAATTTCCAAATTTTCACGATTTTCCGAAATTTTCATTTTTTGGAATTTTTTCAAGATTTCAATTTTTAACTTTTCAGAATTTTCCGATTTCAAAGAATTTTAAATATTTTTCGAAGTTCTCCATTTTTTCAAAGATTTCGAGGTTTTTTTTGAAATTTTCCAAGTTTCGCCATTTTCCGATATATTCATTTCCAATGATTTTGGAAGTTTTTTAGAATTTCTCCATGCTTCCAATCTTTTCAATTTTCTCAATTTCGAAAATTTTCCAAGATTTCAGTTTTTTTTCCAAAATTTTCAATTTTTTCAATTTTTTGGAATTTCATTTGCTTTCTACTTTTTAGGATTTTGATGAACTTTCCAAATTTTCCATTTTTTTGACTTTTCGGATTTTCTTATTTTTTAAAATTCAAATTTTCCAAAATTTTCATTTTTTGGAATTTTTTAACGATCCAAGAATTTTTTAAAAAAATCACGAATTCCATCTCTTTACGATTTTGGAAATTTCAAGATTCTCGAAAATTTTACTCCAAGATTTTTTTTCATTTTCTAGAATTTCACACATTGGGGAAGTGGATGATTATTCCTCTGGTCCATCATTCGACAATCTTTAGGAAATCGCACCCGAGGATGGGCTTGTGCGCACTTTTAGGTGAGTGAAGGAATTTTATTTCCATTGACTATCCTTCAATTGTGTTGAAACACGCTCCACCATTCCTGGAGGCGGGATTATGGTAAGATGATGGATTTTTCTTGTGAAGGATTTTGTTTTATTCCATGACTTCCATGAAACAGCGCACCGTCATTCACGGGAGCGGGATTTGGAAGTTGTGAATGATTTTGTTTTTGGAAAAGAGTCCATTGACTCTGTTGACCCGTGCTCCTTTTGCGCTTGCAGGATTCAGAGGTCCTCAAGGAGTTTCTTCTTTCAAATTTGCCTTCCCCGATACTGCTTTGTCTTGCGCCGAAGTACACTTGAAGGATTTTGTTTCATCACGTGGCTTCCACGGTATTGTGTTGGGTGCATATTATAGCATTTTGGCGCTTCACAATGCATTCATGTTGATTGATGTTGGGCGCGTGCAGGCTGCAAAACTGGGTCATTTTTCTAGGAGCTTTCCTTGTTGGATGCGTACGAAGGCTCTTCTTCCTTTGTTGTGTAGACTTCACACTAATAGTGCATATTGGCATCCATTGAGGATGATGGTCCTGTGTAGATCTCAAAACTCAAACAAAATGTTCCTATGCGCGGAGGATATGCACTTGGAGTGCCTCTATCATATGATGTGGTCTCGATTTTCTTTTCTTTATGCTTCCAATTGAGAAGGGCGATCCATGTATTGAAACCATCCCTTGGCGTCACAAAACCGTGAATGTGGTGTGTGCTTGAGATTATGGAGCGGGATCTTCAAGGCCATGTATCTGGCTTCCCACTGCTATTTCTCGTCATCGAAGGATCCCAACTTCACCCTACGTTTTGTCCTGTGGTTGGGTGTACCGTGCAAATTCTTGACATCTTCGAACACTCTGCTCAAATATCTGCTCACCTTGTGTTTCAAACTAGGAGCGTATTGGGGTGGTCATCGACAGACTTAGTGTTTGGAGTGGGACATCCGACAACTTCATGGATTTTCACTTTGAACGTTTTCCCCCACATGCTCAAAAAAATGTGCTTGATCTCTTTGGGACCTCCTTCCATCATTGTGCATGTTCGCTGTTTACCGTGGATTATATTTTCTTATGCTGGTAATGGAACTCATGGGAGAAATTTGCACTCCCATCATGTGTGAAGCAGATGTAAAGTGCAGATGGGATATTTACCATCTTGATTGACGCTGGTGATGAATGTTGATATCGCATTGTTGTGATGGATGCCGAGCTTGATAGCGGAGCACAAGAATTGCGTTGGGTACGTTAGGCTTCCTTCATCCCCGTAAATTGTTTTCTCATCCTGCAATTCATGATCCTCTCGATGGACTTCCCTCTTGTCAAACATTTCCTCATTGTCATGAATATGCGTTGGGGTGTGAGAGATTGTAAACTTCGAACTTGTTTCTTGCTGAGTAGAATTCGTTGGGTGTGGACTAATGAATGTGGGCAGGTCGATGACCTTGAAGTAAATAGAATAGGTCCATCATTATTGAACGTGCCATCTAACCTTAAGGTACATATTTTCTCTTGCTTAGTCACGAAACAATGTGCTTCCTAAGTGCACCTGAATTACTGAGGGCAACATCATTTCTTTACTGATTAACTTTCTTTTCATTGTTTCGCTCAATGCTTCCTTCTTTGAAATCTTAGTCCAGGATGAAAGTTTATGCCTTCAGATATTGAGTTTAAATTTCATTCTTTGCAATGTATTCATACTTTCTCTGCAACTATTTTGGTACTTTTCAACTGGATGAATGCTTTGATCACCTTTGTGCAACTATGATCCATATATCACTACCTCCTCTTATCTTAATGTTTTAACCAATTTCTTTAAATGTTCAGTCATTTTCTTCCATTCAGATGCCATGGGGAATTGTAAGGGATTTCAGAAATTTTCTTCTTCTAGTACTCAAATTTGTCTCACTTTATCTCAAATTAAGGAATTCTCTACGACTGGGATCTGAAAATGCAGGGTAACAATCTTTTAAATGAAGGCCTAGCAAAATGCCTACACTTGTCAATTGGGTTAGAGGGAGCCTAGAAGACCAGAGACAGAGCCATTGAGAACAAAGCCAAAAAGGGCCAAGAAAACCAAAAGGCAAAGGGGGGGTTCCATTTGAAATGGGGCGATGTGTGAAATGGTCATAACATCTGGCGACTCCACGGGTGAAATGTTGGTGACATTTCAAAGATAAAAGATTAATCCGAACTAAGAATCTTTGGTAAACCAATCTTGTACCCATCACTAAGAGAGAGAAAACAAACTCAAAAGGGGAGGAAGATCATATAATGGATCAGGACACCTTCGGTCCTCAATTACCCAAGTGTTTGCAAATGCATTAATTCCCGCTCAACAAGACCACTTAGAATCCCTAAGATCAGTCATGGCAAGCTACGCATTCCTCTTGACTCCAAAAGCATCTGGGACATTGTCTCGCTGCCAGTCAAGTGTTCATAGCCCAGGCGAGGTTGTCATTGTAATCCCACAGAGATTGCTCTACTTCCAACGAATTATTCTTTCAAACACCTGTAGAGATGTCTGCATATTCCCAAAGCCAATTATTCGATCTTTATCTTGATTTTCTTTTATTTTCTCTTTCTTTCTAATATTGCACTTCTTTTCATTTTTTTGGCTTGTGAGCAGTGAAGTCCACTATGGGTTAGGGAATTACAGTGGCGCTGAAGCAAGATTTTAAAATTTTTACAAGTCATGACTTCTCCCAAAGAATCTTAAATGACTCAGAGCAATTGATTAGGTGTGAAAGATATAGCAATCTTAGAGCTCAAATGTCGAGACACATTATATGATTAACCTTCCGAGTCAAGTTCGCGTTCCAACCCTATGATAAACATAAGACAAACAACCTCAGCTTCTAGAACCTTCATAAGCAATTATCCGGGAAATGAAATGAACAAGACTCGGTGGGACCTCCAGATGAAGTTAGGAAACACACAACGCCTTCTCGCAAATGAGAACTCCAAACCTTTAGGCTGCTTAGCAAAAACCAAAACCAAAACCCAAAAACTGCCTAAGCAAAATAACTCAGGGGAAACAAACCCTAAACTAACAAAGCAAAGCAACCTAAACTACGACAAAGCCAAACTCCCATGGAGGGAAAGGAGAAAACCAACAAGAAAGAAACGACAGGGGAAGCAAACCAAAATCCCCTCTAAACTACAAAAGCAGACCAAAAAGGAGAGAAGAAAAACAAGGAAACCAAAATGAAGAACATAAGGGAAACCTAGACTAGCTATGTACAAGGCTTTTGGAAGGAAACCTAGGGTTGGAAATAATGCTTGAGGAATTGTCCATTGACGGGCAACGGGACTTCCTCTCCTGTCAGAGTCTTCAGCTTAAATGCATTATCTCCCAGTATTTCAGAAATCTGATAAGGGCCCTTCAACAAATTGTCGAACTTATCATGATCACCTCTCTTCTCATGGGCCTTATCCCAGCGGAGAACCAAATCTGAAACCTGAAACTCTTTGACCTTAGCCATTCTGTCGAGCCATCTTTTGACTACTCCCCGATGCTTTGCAAACTTTTCCAGTGCTTGATCTCTTCTCTCTTCTAAATGCAGTAATTGAGTCAGACGTGTCTGCACTCTATCTTCTCCTTCCATGTACTCTTGCATAAACTGTAGTGTCGGAATCCTTAATTGAATTGGGAAAACTGGATCTTGTCCATAAACCAATTGATAGGGAGATGTCCCTATAGAGCTCTTAATTCTAATTTTGTCTGCCCAAAGGGCAAATCTCAGCTGTGTGCCAATCCTTTAGATTCTTGTCCAGTAACTTCTTGATTGCGCTCAGCAAATTCTTGTTTGTTGATTCGGCCAATCCGTTTCCCTGTGGATAGTAGTTTGACAAAAAATTTAATGTTATCCCATAGTTGAATGCCCAGTTTGAAAACTTCAAAGATGCAAAACCGGAACCATTGTTGCACACCAGGGTGTGCGGACATCCAAACCTAGTAATGATGTTCTCTTCAAGGAACTTGATGACCACATCACTTGTGCACTGTTTAAGAACTTGGGCCTCTGACCACCGTGTGCAATAATCTGTAGCGGTTAGGATATACTTGTGTTGTCCTGAAGATGGCAGATTAATCGGAACGATAAAATCTAACCCCCATTTAGCAAAAGGTTTCACTTCAATAACAGGTTGCAATGGCATGGCAGGATTCCTTTCACGCACAACAGCTACTTGACATGTGTGACAAGTCTTCACATGTTCATGTGCGTCCTTGAATAATGTAGGCCAGTAATATCCTGCCCTTGATATTTGATGGGCTATAGCAAAACTTCTTCCATGACTTGTTCCATGTTTACTATGAAAGTGCTCAATAATTTGTCCTACTTCCTTATTGACGCATCTCAGATAGATTCCATCATGATTCTTTCTATACAAGACAAACTCCCTGACGCATAAAATGTTGACTTTTCATTCTCAATGCTCTCTTTTGCACTGGATTCAAGTGCAAAGGGGAGTTATGATTCAACAAGTAGTAGACAATGTCATCATACCACTCATCCGGAGACACTTCTTCTAACACATACACTTGTACTAATCCAGGTCCAGTTGCAGCGATTGTTTGTGTCAGAGCTTGTCCACGGACCAGCTTCATCGGTTGTATTTTCATGTCGTATTCCTGAATGATGTCCATCCATTTTCCTCTTTTTTCTCCTAACTCATTCTACATTAACAAGGTTTCTACTACGGCATCGGGAACTATTGCGTACACTCTGCTTCTCAAAATGTAATGTCTAAATTTCTTTATCGCCTTCACCAAAGCATAGGCTTGTTTTTCGACGTTTGGGTATCTCAGTTCTACATCCTTCAGTGGGGAACTCGTGAATGCAATAGGATGCTCGTCTTTCTCTTCTGATCTTTGAGTGAGGATTGTCGCACAAGTGTGTTCGGAAGCAAATGAATATATGCAGAAAGGCTTGGTGTAATCTGGGCTGACCAATACAGGAGCGTCCACAATAGCTAGCTTGATTTCTTCAAATGCTCTCTTTGATATAGGTGTCCAATCTATCTTTGCACCTTTCTTCAACATGTCATTCAGTGGCTTGACTATCTCGGCGAATCCGGTGATGAACTTCCTTACGAAGTTGATTTTTCCAAAGAATGACTTCAATTCTTTCTAACTAGTTGGTAGGCCAATCTTGGAGATGGCTTCAATGCGCTCAGAGTCAATTAAGATTTCGCGTTCAGAGATCACATGACCCAATAGTTTTCCTTCGCTGACAGCGAACGTGCATTTCTTTGGATTTAATGATATTCCATATCTTCTACATCTCTGAAAAAAATTCTCAAATCATTTATGTGGTCTTCTTTGCATCTGGAAAACACAGTGAGATCATCCATGTATATAATGATGCACTTCCCAACCAAATCTTTGAAGGCATAGTCCATGGCCCTATGGAAGGTGGCTCCAGCGTTGATCAAACCGAAGGGCATTCTTCTGTAAGCAAATGTGCCCCACTTTGTTGTAAATGCAGTTTTCAGTCTCTCTTCTTCTTCTACCATTACTTGGTTATATCCAGAATAGCCATCTAAAAATGACATCATCTGAGACCCATTCACAACTTGTATCACTTCGTCTAAGGATGGCACCGGATAATTGTCTTTCTCTGAAGCTTTATTAAGATTTCGGAAATCCACACATAATCTGATTTCTCCATTTTTCTTTCTAACAGGAACCAGGTTGGCGACCCACGTTGACTGTCTAACTGGAAAGATGATCCTTGCCGAAAGTAGTTTCCTGACCTCTTGCTGGATCAATGGTTCCAACATCAAATTTATCGGCCTCTGTCTCTGTCGGAACGGTTTACTACCTGGATTGAGCAGGATTATATGTGCGATGAGGGATGTATCATATGTATTCAAATCTTCATATCCCCATGCAATTACATCTGGAAATTCCTTCATCAAATTCAGGATGCCTTCTCTCTCTTCCGGAGTATAGACTTTCCCAATGAAGACATTCTTAACATCTTCCTCTGTTCCTATATTTACCTTTTCACACTCACCTGCATCGGATGTTTGGAACTTGAGGGCGCTCAGTCTGTCAGAATCAAAAATTCTTTCCAACTCTATCATTCCCTTAGGAATGGTGTTTGTCCTTAAATTCATGATTTCATCGATTTCAAATTGTGCTTGTTATTCTCCTTCATCGATGACTTGTGCTTCAAAGACCCTTGAACTTGTCAGAAAATTGAGTATATGCTTATCATCTTCAAATACTTGGAAATTTGTAACATTGTCAGGGACTGATGGTACTGAAGTTAGCTCAACTGTAAATTTCTTCACACACTCCATAGCCAATGGTTCCAACGAACTTGCCGATTGGACTAGCGAATTTGCAACTGGATTATTCGCCCGACATATTCTTTTAATGTTGAAAGCGTCAAAGCTTTCAATTAAGTCCCACACTCTGTTGCGGTAGCAACCCAACCTTTTGTCATGGCATGCATATTGTTTCCGAACTTGTCTGACCACTATGTCTAAGTCTCCGCGCGCATGGAAGATCTTGGCGCCCTTTTGGATAGCAAGAAGCAATCCAATGAAGAATGATTCATACTCGGCAACATTGTTCATACATGGGAATTGCAATCTGTGTGCTGCCAAATAAGTTTCTCCATTTGGACTGACCAGCTCAACGCCAGCTCCATTTCCCTTCTTTGACTTGGATCCATCAAATGATAGTGTCCATGCTTGATTATCAGTCTGCGCATGGGAGGATTCAACTTCGGATTCTTCTATATGTTCTTGAAAATTTTGATCTCTACTTTCTTTAACTTCTCTATATTGTGGCTCCAAAATTGCCACGTGTGGTGAATTCTCAACATTGATGATCTCTCCAACATTTCTCATCATCGATGCTTGGGGAACCATCTTTGATACTTGGGCAACTGCGACTTTACACATTGTGCATGAAATTTCTGAATGGAAAGCATTGTGAATCCCGCACCAATTGGGTAACAACAGGTTTTGAATACAAGCATCTCTTCCCAACTCGACTTCTTGCTTCACACTCCCCAGGACAAAGTTATTAAAATTTTCAAACATCCCATCATTCAATGTTGGCTTAGAATCATTGTCAACAGGAGCCTCAATGAACTTAGGAATCACGTCTGGACATCCTCCTTGATTGTAGCCTTGTAACATTAAAACTTCTCCAGTTTTGGGCACATATGATCCCAAACTTGTTTCCATGAACAAAACCTTGTTGACTCCACTGTATTCGGTTATTAATAGTCTAAGCCTAGGCGTACTTTCTATCCTGATCTGATTTGGGATTCCTCTCCACAGTAGCCACATGAGAAAAGTCGGTAGCTATGTATCCGTTCAACTTCCTTGCCCAATCTCTGCTTAAAAGCATACCATATCCTTCTAGAATGTCCACTGCAGATATATCAATATAGCTTTGGATTCGTGGATCTGATGCAAGTTGCATATGAATGTTATTCAATTCTCCCACAACTGGGACTTCGGTTTTATCTAGCTGCGTCACTTTCTTGTCTGTCTGCAATGGGATTAATCCCAATTTTCTACATATCTCCAGGGGCATCACATTACTCGATGCACCGAAATCTATTAAGCAATTATGCAACATTTTTCCAAAAATTCGAACTAACACGAGGAACGGGGCACACTCCTCTTTTCCTTGATAGAAAACTACCGACTTTTGTTCTCTTGGAATAAATTCTTCATTCTTTGTATTGTGCGAAGTATTATCTTTGTTCTGCATCGTTGTTTTTTCTTTTGGAGCACCTGTATTTCTATTTATCTCTTTTCCCTTAGCAGTAGGGTCACTTTGTGATATGACTCTATCTGACATAACCCAAAATTTTGTACCATTCCAATGAAGCTTGGAGGACTTTGGTGTACATCAGATGTATTTGGTTGCACACCCTCAACAACATTGGTATTCTATGCAAAACCAGACTGAGGGTTGTTGGGGGTGCTCCTAGGTGGATGTGACGCACCTTGGGAAACATTCCTTGGAGCAGCATCGTTCAGACTTCCCAATAAGGTTTTTCTAACCTTTGGGATTTTCATCAATTCATATAATGGCAGACTAACTTTGATTTTCTTGAATTCTTCTAGCACGAAAGAGCTCAACCTCTTGAATTCCACTCTGGGAGGATTTTTTTTCTGCCTTGCTTCTCCTTGATGAGCAACAGATTGCGTAGTAATTTGCCCTCTTTCATTTTGTGGAGCATTTGTCGTTGTCGGTTGCCTTCTTTCGCCTTGTGAACTAGCTGACGATCGATACTCGGGAGAGTCTCTCGGAGGACTCAGAAAATTACTCGCACTGGGATGCGGAGGTGTGGAAAATTTGTTTGGAGGACTTGATGTTGTCATGGGTTTATGATTTCTATAAATCCTTTGATATGTCTTAAGAGAGGCATCCCCAGGAGTTTGTTGAAATACCTAAACTTCACTCTCCTTCCACTAGGACACCGTTATATAACGAAGGCAAGGAAAACCCATCCCTATGCAAGGGTTCATTTGGGGGTGTTTGTGGAGGCTAATTTCCTAGTGGAGCTTGATACATGGGCGCCTCCACAGGACCATTGGCTCCTGCCTGTGGGAATCTCTAATTATTCTGCACTGGCATGTAATCTTGTGTATCAGGAGGAGGAAACATGAAATCATCAAAGACCAGCACCTGGTCATACCTTGGTGAAGGAACCAACTCATACCCAGTGGGTGGAGGATTTTCAAGTGCAGTACTGTTTCTTACTTCTCCTTTGTGTTGTACTCAATTTTGTATTCACAAAATTGGGGCAACCCTACGAAAACATTCGTAGGTTAAATTCTTCAAGGTGAGTCTTTGTTTGGTTTTCCTTGATTGTTTGTTGGGATTTTGGTCTTGTTTTTGCCGTAGTTTATAGCCCTTGAAATTCCGCTCGTTTTGAGCTATCGTATGCGTCAATTGGAGTTGTCTAGCTCAGGTTATAGAGGTTTAAAGCATCCTGCAAGTGGGCTTTTTCTGACAAATTGCACGTCTTGTTTAAAAGTCTTTTAAAATGGACTTCTCTTGTGAAATGCACGAAATGAGAATCGTATTTATATGTAGTGGATTTAAAGTCCCACTTTAAAATTTCACAGCATTCTGAGAAGTTTTACCTATAGCTTTTAATGATGGTGGACTTTTTCAACCTGTATGCATATCATTTAAAAATATATAGGGTTGCATATAAAAGATTATGTTTAAGTGGGCCTTTTTTTTTACTTTACATATCATCACAAATGCAAATTATGAAAAAGGTGGGCTTTTTAGAAACAATTGCATATCAAAATGCTTCGAGTTATCTAAAAACTCTTTATAACTTAAACTAAAGTTGGCGATTTTTCTTTAATGTGCATATGTTTCAAAGCTACTTCACATATGCGATTTGTTCCCAGAAAATCGTGGCCTCTTGTTTGCTTATGCTAATTCCTTTTAAAGAAAAAGAGTTTGTTTAAACTCATGTAGGTGGCGATTTTTGTAGAGTTTGCATGCTTTAAAACACATGCAAAACTATCTTGAAAACCCGTCCTAAGGGTTGCATATGCTAAGGCGGTGAGTTTGGATGAATAAGAGTAAGCAAAAGCTTTGTAAAAAGTGCATTTTCCTCTTGATAAGTCATAAGGAGGCATTTTTTTAAGATTGCATATATTTCAATAGAATACATATGCTATATGTCTCTATAAACCCGTCATTCTTTTTAAAAAAACTTACGGTTTCCTTTAAAGGTCTAAGGTGTCGATTTTATGCCATATATCAAATGTTTCGAATAAAAGTGTTGCCCTATATGCAAACATATGCAAAAGTTGTCGTGGATTTAAAAATTCATATGCATTATGTTTTACAAACCCATAGCTTGACTCAAAGTCAACAACGTCGATATTTGGAGTCACATGAGTTTCGAAAGTTTTTTTTAGCATATGTTTTTTGTCTTATAAAGCCCGTTATGCAAGAGATATAAGGGCATCGATTTTCTCAGAGATTGCATATATGCAAAAGACAAAGTATGTTTCATAGCTTATTAAGCTTATGGTGGCGTTTTTAAAAGAAGTTGCACTTTATGAAATTGTTTCATTAAAATCCATCATTCTTCCTTCAGAACACTGTTCTTGTTTCCCTTGGCATAAATTTCCAATGGAAGTTCTGCCTTAAGTCATATGCCATGTTCATTTTGAAACTGGTTTTATTCCATGAGGCTGTGACGGGATTTTGAAGCCAAATCGCATGAAAAACGTGAGCTTTGCTTCCACACTTAGCTGCGTTTTGGAAGGGAAAGCCCATCTAGGGCATCACAAAAGAGGATAAACCAAAACGGTTTTGTATGCAATCATTTCTCCAAAATCCGCCATAGATCTTTGAGATTTTTGAATTTCTTCCTTTGCTTGGCATTTTGGTAAATTTCTCTTCTTGAATCAAAACGTTTTCTTCCATGCTTAAATCGAAATGCAAACTCATGATAAAGTGTTGTTTTTCTTCCACTTTACATGTAGAATTTGAATACAAGTAGGGCACGTTTTTTATTTGAATCATTCAAAGTTTGTTGCTGATTTTAAGCAATGTGAGAATGCATGGAGGACATTTGTCATTCCTCTCTCTATGACTCATGCAAATACATTCATTAAGCATGAGGATTTAATCAAACTCTCGGCCTATATATCTCCGGGTTTGCATTCAAAATCTAAATTCGAAATTCTTGAATTTATTTCCATAATTTCAAGCTTGAGAGAGTTATTTTTCCTTTGCATTTTCATTTTCACTTTCAGATTTACATGTTCTTGTCTTTTCATTTCCATCTTCTTTTTCCATTTTCTTCTTAGTTGCACATGAGGGTATCATTTATCCTCATATGTAGTCGGGATTAAAAACCCTGTTCTTGATGGTGACTTTCTAAAATGAATGAGAGGAGACCAAGTGCTGCCCCATATGCAAGATGCAACAAACTACCCACTCTCTCACATTTACATGTTGAAGAGACAAGTGTGAAACTTCCAATATGCAAAGTAGTCAAAAAAGCCCACTTTTTTACTTTCCCTTAATATGCACATGCTTCCGAATAGCCCACCTTCATGCTTTTTCATGGCTTTTTATGAAATGCAAAATGTTTCCAAAAATCCCACCTTGTATATTGAACATTTGCTCATGCATATATGCGTCAATGTATTCATTTTATCAAACTCAAAGCTTGCTGTCCGCATACGTGCAGTGTCTCCAAAATACTAAGTTCTTCCATATATGCATTATGGATTGAAAACCCCACTTCTTTCATAATGTTCATACTTACATATCAAAGAAGTCCAGCTTTCTAATATGCAAGGTAGCCAAAAAAGCCCACATTTCATATACATTTGTCTCTAAAAATCCCACCATGCACATGGTGTGTCCGTTCATGAGCTGCAAATGATTCCAAAAAACCCCATCATATTGAACTCTTACTCGTGTATATATGCACTTCATAAACTCAAAGCTTGTTTTTCATTCATATGCAGTGCTACAGAAAAACAACATTCTTCATCTTTCTTCCACACACTTGTAAGATGTATCAAGTTTGTTCTTCCCCTCAAGGATGCAAGTTCTTGTTGCAATTTGAAGAAAGATCTTCTCATGCTCTTCCCACAACACAAGGATACAAAGCGAGAGCAACCATATGATGGAGCCAGACAAGGAGGTGAAAAGTGTTAAAAATGAGCACATAGAATGCTTTCAAGACTAAAACAGAGAGACACAAAGATGTTTTTCCCAGCAATCACCACTATGATGCAAAGCAATCAAAGATGCAGTTTCATATTCCAATTCCAGATGCTTTCACCAAACCTAAAAACATCACTCATCAGGCATCTTGTAGCAACATGAAGACCGACAGAGGATGATGCAAATAGATGTCGTGTCTTGTCAGACACTCAATTTTTGTAAAAGTGTAGAATCTTTGACCGAAAACACAAAAATATGTGAAGTGTTCGTATGTAATCATGTTGCAAGTACACTAGGTCCTGCAGCATTGAATAATTCAAAGTTAGTTAGTTGTAGATAAGCTTTGAATAGGTCAAAGTTAGTTAGGGATAGGGGTTGAGTAAATCAAAGTGGTTAAGGCTTTCCCCTTTCTTCTCCACTTTTCTATCTCCTTTTTTCCTATATAAAGGAAGGAGCTCATTGTAAATATTTATTTTTTGTTGCGTGCAAGTAAACTATAGGCAAAACTCTAATATTCTGAAGACTTTGTGTTTCATTGTAAGAGAGTTGAGCATCTGAATAAAAGGAATAGAGATTGACAAACTTTGATTTGTTGTCTTGACAATTGATGAATGTTTTCTTATGTGGCATTTGTTAATCATTGATTCAGATTTAATAGTTAACTTGTTTATTTCATTGGAGCATCTTTAATCCAAGTTTTCTGAAGACTTTGTGCTTCAGAAGATCAGGGTTACTATAGAGAGTAGTGGCTGTAACATTCTAAAGCTGAAAACTTTGGGCTTCAGTGTTGGAATTTTAGATTAATTAGAGGATGTTCAAGGGAAGACTTTGAGCTTTCTTGAACATCTGAAACT
>MU227464.1:2019070-2029912 GCA_018584345.1 Thuja plicata | reverse complement strand
GTCTTTGTCGAATTCCAATTCCAATTCGAAATGTAGAACCAAACATAGAACATGGAGTGTTTAATTCCAATTCCAATTTGAAATTGTTGAACCAAACGCAGAAGTTAGAATTTGTCAGTTCCAATTCCGATTTCGAAATTGGCAACCAAACGCAGAAGATGGATTGACTAATCCATCTTCCGGGTCAACCAAACGGTCTCAGAAGATGCAAAACCGAAATTTCAAAACCTGATTTTGAGATAATCAGGTTTTGAGTCAAATTCCAATTCCCCAACCAAACGGGGCCTTTCGGAAAATTCAATATTCTAGAAAATTTTACTCCAAGATTTTTTTTCATTTTCTAGAATTTTGCACATTGGGGAAGTGGAGGATTATTCCTCTGGTCCATCATTCCACGATCTTTAGGAAATCGCGCCCGAGGATGGGCTTGTGCGCACTTTTGGGTGAGTGAAGGAATTTTATTTCCCTTGACTATCCTTCAATTGCGTTGAAACGCACTCCCACCATTCTTAGAGGCAGAATTATGGTAAGATGACGGATTTTTCTTGTGAAGGATTTTGTTTTATTCCATGACTTTCATGAAACAGCGCCCTGTCATTCACAGGAGCGGGATTTTGAAGTTGTGAAGTTTTTTTTTTTTGAAAAAGAGTCCATTGACTCTGTTGACCCGCTCTCCTTTTGCGCCTGCGGGATTTGGAGGTCCTCGTGGATTTTCTTCTTTCTTTCAAAATTTGCCTTCCCCGACACTGCTTTACCTTGCGTCGAAGTACACTTGAAGGATTTTTTTTCATCACATGGCTTCCACGGTATTGCTTTGGGTGCATATTATAGCATTTTGGTGCTTCACAGTGCATTCATGTTGATTGGTGTTGGGCGTGTGCAAGCTGCGAAACTGGGTCATTTTTCTAGGAGCTTTCCTTGTGGGATGCGTACGAAGGCACTTCTTCCTTTGTTGTGTAGACTTCACACTAATAGTGCATATTGGCATCCATTGAGGATGATGCTCCTTTGCTGATTTCAAAACTCAAACAGAATGTTCCTATGCGCGGAGGATACGCACTTGGAGTGCCTCTATCATGTGTCGTCTTGATTTTCTTTTCTTCATGCTTCCAATCGAGAATGGCGATCCATGTATTGAAACCATCCCTTGGCGTCACAAAACCGTGAATTCGGTGTGTGCTTGAGATTATGGAGCGGGTTTTTCAAGGCCACATATCTGGCTTCCCACTGTTGTTTCTCGTCATCGAAGGATCCCAACTTCACCCTACGTTTTGTCCTGTGGCTGGGTGTACCGTGCAAATTCTTGACATCTTCGAACACTCCGCTCAAATATCTGCTCACCTTGTGTTTCAAACTAGGAGCGTATTGGGGTGGTCATCGGCAGACTTAGTGTTTGGAATGGGACATCCAATAGCTTCATGGATTTTCACTTTGAACGTTTTCCCACACATGCTCAAAAAAATGTGCTCGATCTCTTTGGGACCTCCTTCCATCGTTGCGCATGTTCGCTGTTTACCGTGGATTATATTTTATTATGCTAGTAATGGAACTCATGGGAGAAATTTGTGCTCCCATCATGTGTGAAGCTGATGTAAAGTGCAGATGGCATATTTACCATCTTGATTGATGTTGGTGATGAATGTTGATATCGCACTGTTGTGATGGATGCCAAGCTTGATAGCGGAGCACAAGAATTGCACTGGGTACGTTAGGCTTCCTTCATCCCCGTAAATTGCTTTCCCATCCTGCAATTCATGATCGTCTGGATGGACTTCTCTCTTCTCAAACATTTCCTCATTGTCATGAATATGCACTGGGGTGTGAGAGATTGTAAACTTCGAACTTGTTTCTTGCTGAGTAGAATTCGTTGGGTGTGGACTAATGAATGTGGGTAGGTCAATGACCTTGAAGTAAATAGAATAGGTCCATCATTATCGAATGTGCCATCTAACCTTAAGGTACATATTTTCTCTTGCTTAGTCACGAAACAATGTGCCTCCAAAGTGTACCCGAATTACCGAGGGCAACATCATTTCTTTACTGACTAACTTTATTTTCATTGTTTCCTTCAATGCTTCCTTCTTTGAAATCTTAGTCCAGGATGAAAGTTTAGGCCTTCCACTATTGAGTTTAAATTTCATTCTTTTCAATTTATTCATACTTTCTCTGCACCTGTTTTGGTACTTTTCAACTGGATGAATGCTTTGATCACCTTTGTGCAACTATGATCCATATGTCACTACCTCATCTTATCTTAATGTTTTAACCAATTTCTTTAATTGTTCAGTCATTTTCTTCCCTTCAAATGCCATGGGGAATTTTAAGGGATTTCAGAAATTTTCTTCTTGTAGTACTCAAATTTGCCTCACTTTATCTCAAACTAAGTAATTCTCTACGACTGGGATCTAAAAATGCAGGGTAACCATCTTTTAAATAAACGCCTAGAAAAATGCCCATACTTCTCAGTTGGGTTAGAGGGAGCCTAGAAGACCAGAGAGAAAGCCACCGAGAACAAAGCCAAGAAAGGGCCAAGAAAACCAAAAGGCAAAGGGGGGGTCCTGTTTGAAATGGGCGATGTGTGAAATGGTCACAACAGGACTCCCATTAGTAGATTATCCTATAGTTAGTCCCCATTTTCCATTATTGGTATTGGTGAAGTTGATCACTATTTGGGTGAGCATGTCTAATAGTTGAGCCATTTTGTTTTGTGTACCCCTTTGCTCTGTCAAAAATCGATCCATTCTCCTGTTCGTCTCCTTCCTCGCCCATACTTGTACCTTCTTGCTTGTCCTTCAAACTCTAGCGAATTTTTTGTGAAAGTATGTTAGTTCTTGTAATGTTCCAACCCCTAGCGGACTGACTGTCAGGTTCCAAACCTCTGGTGTATAGAAACTGCAAGTCGTACGGTGATCAGATTGTCCGTATGGTGGAAGAAGGTTGGTCGTACGGTAGATAGTTAGGTCGTACAATGGATGGAAGTTGGTCGTACGGTAGTGTATTGGTCGTACGGTTCAAACTGAGGGTCGTACAGTGGGAGAGGGTTGGTCGTACGAAGTGGATGATGCAGGTCGTACGATAGGGAGTTGCGGGCCGTACGGGGTGAATGGTACAGGCCGTACGGTAGGAAGTTGCTAGGCGTATGCAGTGGATGGTGTAGGCCATACGATAGGAAGTTGCAAGCCGTACAGGGTGGATGGTGCAGGCTGTACCAAATGAAGGTGAGGGTCGTGCCCTAAGAGATGAAGGTTGTACAATGCTGAAATGGTGTCTGAGGGGTCTCCAGCCTTCGGTATGGTCAGATCTGTTATATATTGTAGGGAACTTTCGTACCATCACACAATTCAGGAACAAGTACTTGCAAGAGGAAATATTAACAATAGATAAAGCTTCAGATTTGCTAGATCTGGAACCAGAGATCAAGCAGAGTAGGGTGAGGGTTGAATCCCACCGAAACTGCAAAATACCAAATAGGGAGGGTCTTTCACCTCCGAAATGGCAGAGAACAGAATCTCAACAAGAATTCGCAATTACAAATAAGATATCAAAACTCAACATGAGAAATGCATCCTACACGCCGGTCATAAATACCCGTCGGACAAACTCCTGAGGTGCACAAATAAAGTTGACACGGCAACACTAACACCTACGCTAAAATAAAAGAGGGGCCTGAGATAAGCTAAATCAATCGGGGCCCAATTACAATTAATATTCATTTTATGACGAGGATATTGCAATCCTCCCGTCCCAAATATTGCTTGTCCTCAAGCAATTGCAAACTGGGGTGTTCCAAAATCTGTTCGCCTTCCCAAGTGGCGTCTTCTAGCGGTAGATTCTTCCAATGTACATGAAATTCCTTGACCGTGTGTGCCCTCAACCTTTTCTCCCGAATGTCGATGATGTCGGCTAGCTCTAGCATTAACTTTCCTCCATCGTCGATGGGTGGCAGATCTGTTGAGACTGTGATGTGTTGACCCACTGCTTTCTTCAGGCAAGAAACGTGAAAGACGTGGATTCAACTACCTTCTGGTAGGTCCAATTTGTAGGCAACTTCAACTTTCCGCACCACCCGATAGGATCCGTAGAAACGTGGTTTCAGCTTGTCCTTGCCACTAGTTTTCAGGGAAGATTGTCTGTACGGTTGAAGCCGAAGGTACACCACATCACCAACTTCAAAGCTTCTCTCTATTCGGTGCTTGTCAGCATACATCTTCATCTTCTGCTAGTTTTGGGCCCTCTGAAGATTTTCCTTGAGAGACCTCAAAATGTCCACTCCTTGAAGCCAACCCTTAGCCCTCCGCGCACGACTATCACCCAGTGCCATATCAACAAATGATGGCGGTTCATAGTTGTACAATGCTTTTAAGGGCGCCATGCCAATCGACATGTGGCACGTGGTATTGTAGCAATGTTCGCCCAAATGTGACCTGTGTGCACAACTATCACCCAGTGCCATATCAACAAATGATGGCGGTTCATAGTTGTACAATGCTTTGAAGGGCGCCATGTCAATCGACAGGTGGCACGTGGTATTGTAGCAATGTTCGCCCAAATGTGACCACTTGACCCATGTCTTATGTTGTGCCGAAACATAGTTCCTAAGGTAGCCTTCCAACCATTTGTTCACAGTTTCGGTCTGACCATCTGTCTGCGGGTGATAAGTGGTGCTCGGTGACAACTCCGTTCCTGCAAGCCGAAATAGTTCTGTCCAAAAGATGCTGAGAAAACGGCTATCCCTATCGCTAACGATGTTTCGAGGGAGACCATGCAGTCGAAACACCTCACGCAAAAATAGATCCGCAACTTGTGTGGCCTGATATCCTACGGAAATGGCGAAGAAGTGTGAACACTTAGTCAACCGGTCGACCACCACGAAGATACAATCCTTCCCTTGCACCTTGGGAAGCCCTGAGATGAAGTCCATCGAGATGCTACCCACTTTTGTTCAGGTATGGTTAATGGTTGGAGAAGACCAGCCGGTAGTGTGTGCTCGGATTTATTCTGCTAACAAGTAGCACATTCTTGAACGTATTGTAGGACATCGTTCTTGAGACCCTTCTAGGAGAATCGTTCTCTGATTTGCCTATAGGATTTTAGGTACCCTGGATGTCCAGCCAAGGGTGAGTCATGTATCTCCTTTAAAATCTTCTCTTTCATCCTAGACTCAGGCACTAAATAAATCTTGTCTTTGTAATAAATGATGTCGTCCAATACCTTGTATCTGTCGTTACGCACTTCGCCATCCATCAACTGACACGCAAAGGGGTTCTTGGAGTATTCAACCAACAGGTATGCCTTCCAATCCGCCGAGATCTGAGACAATGAACATATGGCAGGCTTCCTTGATAAAGCGTCAGCCACAACATTATTCTTTCCCTTAACATACTCAATGTCGAAGTCAAACGCCTGAATTTTGCTTACCCACTTTTGTTGTCTTTTGTTCAGCTCCTTTTGTTCCAAGAAATACCTCAAGCTGTCGTGGTCCGTACGGACTACGAACTTAGATCCCACGAGATACTGTCTGAACTTCGTCAGGGCAAGCATGATGGCTAGCATTTCTTTGTCGCAAATGGAATACAACTTCTCCACTCTCGAGAGTTTTCGACTCTCGAATGCAATCGGATGACGATCCTGCATGAGTACAGCCCCGATGCCTTCCCCCGATGCGTCACAATCAACAGTTAAGGGTCGAGTGAAATCCGGTAATGCGAGGAATGGGTAGGAGCTCATGGTTTCCTTTAACTTGTCGAAGGTACATTGTGCCTGTTCATTCCATTGGAAAGATACTTTATTTGTTAGGTCGATCAAGGGTAACGCGAGCTGGGAAAAACACTTCACGAACCTTCTGTAGTAACTGCATAACCCAAAGAACCCACGCAGTTCTGCGAGAGTAGCCGGGGGCGGCCAATCCAAGATAGCTTGGATCTTATCTTGATGCACTTGGACACCTTGATCGCTGACAATGTGTCCTAAATATAATACCTCTGTCGTCCCAAATTCCATTTGGACCTCTTGGCGAACAGGGATTGTGATTTCATGATTCCCAATACTTCGTCCAAATGCCTAATATGTTCCTCCCATGTCTTGTTGTAGATGAGTATGTTGTCGAAGACTACCAACAGGAACTTGCGCAACAATTTGCTGAAAATATGGTTCATACAGGACTGGAAAGTAGCAGGTGCGTTAGTCAACCCAAATGACATGACCAGGAATTCATAGTGTCCGTAGTGACAACGGAAAGCTGCTTTCTCCACATCTTGTCCCCTCATGCGTATCTAGTGGTAGCTTGAGTGGAGGTCTATTTTGGAAAAATAGTCAGCGCTGTGCAACTCATCCAGTTGTTTGTCAATCCTGGGAATTGGGTACTTGATTTTTATGGTCTTCTTATTTAACACGGTAGTCTACACACATCCGCATGGTACCATCTTTCTTTTTTACCAATACCACTGATGATGCGAAAGGACTGGAACTGGGCCTGATCCATCCTTTGTCGAGCAGTTCCTGGATTGCCTTTCCAATCTCATCCTTAAACTTTTTAGGATGGCGGTATGGAGTGGTGATGACGAGCTTGGCTCCCTCCAACTCAATGGTGTGCTCAAAACCACGGTGCGAGGGTATGTCGGGTGGAATGTCGGCGAAGACCAAACTATGTCTATCCAATACCGTCTAGAGTTCATCATCATGGTAGTACGCCTGTTGGTCCTTTCGAGGGGCAGTTGAATCCAAACAATGTGCGGCCCAGACAACGTCATCGTGTCTATAAATGGCTTCCATTCTTCGTGTCAATATTTCCTTCGGACCGCCATTAGACATTCCCCTCAGTACCACCTTCTTTCCATCTACTTCGAAATAGAACTCCATTCTCTTGAAACTTTGTGTATTCATCCAGAGTCTCCATCCACTGAATGCCCAGTATAACCTCCATGTCATCCAAATCTACCACGAAAAAATTGTCTGTTACTGTGTGGTTCCCCATGGTGATGCTCAGTTGCGGAACCAAATGGGTACACGACAAGAGGTTTCCTCCCGCCACCTTGACTTCAAACCCTTGATGTGCCTCAGTACGCAGATCTCTTCTGCTGACCAGTGACGAATTAATAAAGTTGAGTGTGGCCCCACTGTCGAGCATTACCACAACCCGTTGTCCCTGGAACGTACCCTGTACGCGGAACACAGTACACCTTGGGGTGCCAGCAAGTGTCGCAATTGTACCTCCCCTACGAACCAATGTGGCGATTCTCTCCGCACGGTCCAAATCTTGTTGTCCGTCCCCTTTGGCTTCGGACTCTTCGTGGTCTTCTTCTCCTTTGGACATCACCTCAATGTAGTGGATCTTTCCTTTGCCCAGACATCGGTGCCTTGGTTCCCACGACTCCCTACAATTGAAACAGAGTTTCCTTCTTCTCAGATCCTGTCTGGTAGCCTCATCCAACAATGGCTTCTTCGGTGGGGGTCTATTGTCTCTTTCCTTCGAAGCAAGTGGTGGCTTGGGGTGTGAATAATTCCTAGAGGAAGAGGAAGAAATCGCCATATCACAAGCCTTTTTTATTGCTTCCGTGAGTGTGTTGGGGTTGAATCCTTTTACCCAACCTCTGAGGGGTTCCATCAGTCCATCCACGAACAACACAATCAAGTGCCAATCTGAGATATCTGTTACCAGAACGGATAGCCTCTGGAATTCAGCAATGTAGTGGTCAACTACCCCGGACTGCCTCAGTTGAGAAAGCTCCTTGAAATTAAGTTCTGGATCTTTTCCGGCGAAGCGGTCCATTAATCTCTTCGTGAACTCAGCATATGACGTTATTTGATCATGGCCAAGGGTTACCATACCATGATGCCACCATTCGTGCACGATCCCTCAGGGTGGAGCGCTGCAAACTTGATTGCCACCTCCTCCGGCATCGGGTTAAGCTGAAAGTATGTGTTTGTCTTCTGCACCCATGCTCGCGTAGTTGTTGATCCGGTTCCCTCAAAAGATGATAGATTCACCTTGCCTATCTTTCGCTGAAGACCATCATTGTAATAGCCGCGGCTACTGCCTCTTGAGTATTTCATTCGCAGTTCAACGTAATCTCTGAAGGTCAGGTCACCCTCGAGATTTGCGTTCCTCCAATCCTGCATCAGTTGATCCTAAATTTCTGCGAAGGTGGGCTCCAATTCCCTTCGAGATGCTTCATTTCTTGGAGGAAATGTCGGCATAGACGGTCGAGGGCGTGTATGAGAGTTTTCTCTCTCTGTGACTGAGTTATCGCCACCGTGTCCATTGTGTTCCCCATTCGTCCTTACTTCAGTTAATTTCTACAAGGTCTCTTCCATAAGTCGTTGTCGTTCTTGCCCTCTCATCATAGTATCATTGAGTTGAACCTGACTTCTGGTTAACTCCCTCAATAATTCCATAACTGCAACACTCGGATCCTGTGGCTCCCCGATTTTGTTGGGAGAACGGTACCTCCTTCTAGCGTATACGTGAAACTCTTTCTACATTCACTACCCAACGGGCTGGCAAGATCACCAGCTCTGATACAACTGTAGTGTTCCAACCCCTGGCAGACTGACTGTAAGGTTCCAAACCTCTGGCGTACAAAAACTCCAAGCTGTACGGTGATCAGATTGTCCGTACGGTGGAAGAAGGTTGGCCGTACGGTAGATAGTTAGGCTGTATAGTGGATGGAAGCTGGTCGTACGGTAGTGTATTGGTCGTACGGTTCAAACTGAGGGTCGTACCGTGGGAGAGGGTTGGTCGTACGGAGTGGATGATGCAGGTCGTACGGTAGAGAGTTGCAGGTCGTATGGGGTGAATGGTACAGGCTGTACGGCAGGAAGTTGCAGGCTGTACGGGGTGGATGGTGCAGGCTGTACGGTAGGAAGTGCAGGCTGTACGGAATGAAGGTGAGGGTCGTGCCCTGAGAGATGGTCGTACAATGCTGAAATGGTGTCCGAGGGGTCTCCAGCCTTCGGTATGGTCAGATCTGTTATATATATATCGTAGGGAACTTTCGTACCATCACACAATTCAGGAACAAGTACTTGCAAGAGGAAATATTAACAATAGATAAAGCTTCAGATTTGCCAGATCCGGAACCAGAGATCAAGCAAAGTAGGGTGAGGGTTGAATCCCACCGAAACTGCAAAATACCAAATAGGGAGGGTCTTTCACCTCCGAAATGGCAGAGAGCAGAATCCCACCAGGAATTCGCAATTACAAATAAGATATCAAAACTCAACATGAGAAATACATCCTACACGCTAGTCATAAATACCCGTCGGACAAACTCCTGAGGTGTACAAATAAAGCCGACACGACAACACTAACACCTACTCTAAAATAAAAGAGGGGCCCGAGATAAGCTAAATCAATCGGGGCCCAATTAAAATTAATATTCATTTAATGACGGGGATATTACAGTTCTTTATCACTCGTCAACTTTCATAGGATGGCAGGAAAATTAGCTCTAAGACCACTGATAATGTCCCCTTTTGTTAGAACTTATAAATTGGGACAATTAACTTGCAAAAAATCAGTTGCAAAAGACTTATTTCCTTAAAGTCTCAAATAACACTAAGCATAATAATCAATAATACTACTTCTAAGTGTTTATGCTATACAACTGATAGGACATAGGAGACAATATCACTACTATCTCTAATTAAATCAATTAGGTATATGCAAGATGAATTGATCTATATATCAGCACAAAGTTCAGTTCAATAATGATAAGATTATCTCTACTTTCTTGATAAGAATGATGACAAATATGCAAGGATAATCTTAATGCTTCACTGTAATTACCATTGCTTATAACAATGTAATGCTCTTCCTAATATATTGATATAAACTTCCAAGTGTTCTTGATGATGCTATTGTTGTGTTTGATCTTGATCCTTAAGCTAATGCAATTACTTTCAAAATATTGCTTATAGCAATCTGATGATCTGCTTTCCTTATATGTCTATGTGAATATGCAGAGGTGTATGATGATATCTCTTATAGCAATATGTTGTTGTTTCTGATATAACGATATGGATATGCAAATATAATGGTATCACTTATAGCGATAAGATGCTATTTCGCATATGTCTTGATATGTTTGCAATGAGGGTAGATGTTTCTGATCTGACTATATATTCGATCCAAGCAATCTCATAATATTTCTCCTTATTGGATTTCAATGAGAACTTGCTTTCATATATGGTCAATATACCTAGTGCTTGCTGGCTACCAATTCATTTAATCAATGCTTGTCTAATGAGTCCGCTGATTGCTATGATGATGATGCTACTTGACTTGCTGATGGCAAATGATTCTCGATCAGGTTCTCTGATATTCTCACTCCACAGTGAATGCTCATGATGTCTTTGCTATAATATTTATATCATCTTCATGATTGTCGTCATGATTAATATCTTTTATCCTCATTGTATGGTGATTGTTGCAATGAAGGTGTTGATGTATTATGATGGTCTATATCTTCATCTAGTACCATGCTTTTCCCTTGTTATGTAAGAACCCCTTGTGGCTCTAACTTTGACAAACACTGAACTGTGGTTTAATTTTGAATGTTTGACAATTTGTCACACACTTTGCAGGCAAGCTCTGATACCACTGTAGTATCCCTTGCTAAATGATGGAGAAAGATGATTTTTCTACTCAAGGAATATTGTCAAACAAGTTGCATACAATCTGAAAAATGCCATAAACGAATTGTAGACCAAATATATATAACATATGATAGGCCAAACACATCAAATTTGCATCATATAGGACATTGGCATTTCGTCAAACACTTGCCATACATGACTCAGAAAATACAAAATCTGAAGTATATATACTGCTGCAAATGAATT
>MU227464.1:1977431-1992556 GCA_018584345.1 Thuja plicata | reverse complement strand
ATTGTATGTGTTACAGTTCAGTTCTACTTGAAGCCACCTGCGGTAAGAAGGGAGCCTCCCCTATTGCTGAGAGGAGAGAGCAATCTCACACACTGCTGCCTAAAATACACATTTTGCAAGTTGTAGTTTTAGTGACTTGCAAAATATTTAGCCAACAAAGCTAACTTTGCACAACGATTTACAATCTGTAAAGTATGAACCAAAAGGAATTCGTCAAAACACCATCATTTTTTACATTGCAATCACAACACTTTATCTAACAACTTAATCTAAATGAGAGAATTATGAAAACAAGCAAGCTCCAAAACACATCAAATTATCACCAAACTTCAATGAAAATTTTATTGTCTCAATAACTCTTAGCAACAATCTCCAAATTCCACTGCCTAAAAAATGAGAAGTGAGGCCTTTATATAGGTTCCAAGTTACAACAAGTGGCCCAGATCAAAACAATAACCGATGGCTCAGATTTTGCCACCTCATCCCTAATTAGGGTTAGGGCAAAGAAAAGAGAATCTACATTAATAACATAAATACAAGGACCAATCAGAAGGAATCCACCACCTTAGTGGGTAATAAATGCCCACTACGCAGGAAGAGAGTGGGATGAAATGAATGCCCACTATGCATTAAATGCATCTATACCAAGAAGTCTACCTTTGACCCTGCCACCTGAACGCCTGGAATCTTTACAACACTGTCTCTAGCTCATCTACACCGATACTCGGTGTTGACTCCTATTTGTATTCCAAGACCGCCATTGCTCGTTCAGACTTGCCCAACCTATCTTCCCAATCTGGTAACAAGTCCTAAGTTGTATATAAGGTATTCGAGAAAATGGAAAAATTCTCAAAGTCATCCCTTATGAAGGAATTCAGCTGAAAAAACTCTTCTAGTTTCCTCTTCAGGTTATCTACTATTATTTCATTTTCCGTCAATCTCTGTGATAGCAAGGATGCAATTGCATTGGAGATCCCTTGCTTGATATTCTATGCTATCCTCCTCAACCGAGCAGACTCATTTGTGAAATGTTCAAACATTTCCTTGGTTCTAATCACTACGGTGTACCATTGAAGGAACTCATACACATCTCTTTCTCCAATAACCCCTCCATCAATCAATAATTGTCTGGGAGTCTCCATTAAATGCTCCAAGTCTCTGATCACCTCGTCTTGATAAATGCCCTCATCTTCCCATGACTCCTCCATGCATTGTATTTAGGAGAGGATGGCTAGTGCTTTGTCATGAATCTGAACTAAGCCCTCAACATGCTTATATGCTTCGTTTTGAATGCCTTCCATCCAAACTTCTGCACCTTGAGCAATCTGCCTAATCCTGTCAATTCCCTATGTTGATTCCACCGGAACAACTGGAGGAGGAACAAAGGTTGGACCTTCTTCCCTCACCGGATGAGGTAGGCTATTGATGTAGTCGCACAGTGCTTTGATCTCTCCCTTCTGCATCTAGTATTTTTCTTCTAGCTTCCTCATCTTGTCTTTTACCGCTTGCGCAGATGTAATGTCCCCATTTTTAGGCACATGGGATTAGCTTATTTCTGTGACCCTCGTAGGCTAATCAGGATGTTGGAGGGGGTCGTGTGGCAGAGCCAGTGGTCAGTTTCCACTTTGGAGGTCTGTGATGCCAGGATTGCTCTTTGTTTGGGTCAGATTGACAGACTTACTATTTATAGTAAGTGTTTATTTTGGGTGATCGTCATGATTGTTATTTATAGCAGGGCACCTGTGCATTGGTATCAGTGGAATTGTGGATTCTTTTGCAGAGTTTCCAGTTTGAGGGACTTACTAATTTTCGTAAGTCTATTTCTGGCAGTGTCTATTTATGGTAGGGTGTCCGAGCAATTGTCTTGCCAGAACAGAGCATTTGGGTTGGCTAGGGTTGATGATTTTATTAATTAATTAAGTTTACTTAATTAATTATATTATGAGTTTATTTAATAAAGTTAAGTCACTAATTAATTATAATGACTATATTTAAATGCTTTGTCATTTAATGTGAGGAAATATAATGAAGTATTATATTTCAATTAAAAGGTTATGCAAGGATAATGTCTTTAATGGCATAATCATTTTTTAAGCTATACAATGTGTGAAGGTGAAGCTGAAAGTTTCGAGTCTTATTGAAGAAGCTGATTTTAATTACTTAATGAAACTCTTTATGGGATATCTTTTGATCATTTTATAAACTTGGGTATTTGGAAATTGCTATGAGTTTCAAAGAGAAGGGTTCCAGAAATTATTTGCTGGTTGAATTGATAATTCAGCTCAGTTTGGCACTTTGAATTGGAGCATTTTGTTTCCAGTGAATTGTGTGGGAAGTACGACCAGGTTGTTGTTCAGTTTGGACGTTTTGTCTTAAACCATTGATGTAATTCGCTGCTGAGGGTTTGATGCCTTAGGAGCATTCGATCCATGTTACTTGCTGGTCGTGGATAGGGTTCAACAATACTTTGCTCCAGCCGCCAGTATTTGTTCTACTACAGCTGGCCCTAATGAAGCCAAGAGGTAGATGTGAATGTTAATCTATTACAATAAATTGCCAAGACGTGGTTTCTATTAAAATGAATACAATGCATTTTGTACTTTGCAATTAAAGTTTGAATGTTTGGCATGAAGCATGTTGGTAATAGTAAATCGATTTCAATTTGTGTAATTGCGATCCCTTGAAATATATGTGAAAAACACAAAAAAAAAAGTATCTATTTGCAAAGAAGACTTTAAAAGAATTACTTTCCAATGTCAAGAAGAATTTTGCAGTTGATTTTAGGGAAAGAGCCAGGCAGGCTCTTTATAGCAGAATCATCAAATTCTTCCAATACCTACTCCGAGAGGCATGGCCTAAATCAATCTCCATTACATTATACTCATCCGGAGTAATCTGATCTTTCGCCTTATCAACTATCAGGGTTGCAAATTGCAAGATCCTGGACCCGGATTCTCCTCTGATTACCTTTGCAAATTTCTTAGCTCCTCCTTTTTCCTGTGATTGATTGACTCGATTCAAGATTTCTTGCAATTCGACTGCCGGGTCAACCTCCTTCTCTTGGCTTCTCTGTATTCTTTGCCTTAGCCATTCTGGAACAGCAACACCCTGATCATTCTAAGCTATCAACTGTTCTTGCCTTTGCACTGCCCTTACATCAACTTCCTCCTTGGCCATAGGACTTTCTGTTGTTTCTGGGGCTACTGCTTCTGCCTCTGTTGCAAGAACTTCTTCCTCTGCCGCAAGTTCCTCAGTTTCCATCATTTCCCGTTCCAAAATGGCAGCAAGACTCTCCTCAGTGGCAACGTCTTGTTCCCTGTTTCTTCCTTGGGTTAGCTCATATGCATTGATACTTTCTCTATCTTGCACTGACCTAGTCGTATGTTCCTGCTCTAACCTTCTTTCGCTGGTTTCTGCTTCTCCTCTGGGAAAAGGGTCTATCTCCTGAGAACTCAGAGTCCAACTACGCGAGGATGGTGCGTTTCCTAATCTCTGCCTCTTCTGCTCGGGCTCTTCAATACCTCTTTGTTGCACTTCTTGAGCAATGCCTTTTCTTTTCCTTCACTCAGCACTTCCCGACGGGATTTCTCATTCTTCAACTCTATCTCCAGATGGTTGATGTGGTCTTTCATCTCTCAATGGCAAGTGACCCATCAACTTGTATGTCCAACCATCCTTTGGCATGGCGATCTTGGCCAATTGTCATTCAATCCACCACTTTGTGAAATCCAAGATTGGTGCAAATAATATGTCAATGTCTGTAATCTCCTTTCTTGACCAATCATAGGGATGGATGACCCTTTCCTTCTCTGGGTTGTATCCTTTCTGCATCACGTTCAAATCTTCTCCCATCTGATCAGGTACTCAGAAGATCCTGCAAGCTCTGATCAAATTGAGCAGCAACTAAGAATGCATCCATTTTCTGATCTCATTCTCATCTGCAGCATTGGCCCAAAAATCCTCAAGATGCATCTTATGTTGATATCTTGTACCTGCCATCGATATGATTTTGTTATATGGGTCATAGTATGTTCTCCCTGGGAGAAATGGAAGACGGAAGAAATGTAATTTGTCAGATGACCTTTCAGCTACCTTCAAGCATGGACACATTTCAGGCTTATCTTCACCTATGGAGATTGGGAATTCCAATCCCAACTTTTTCTTTCCTTTCTGGATTTTATCATACACTGTAAGCTGTCAGGTGATCTCCAACAAGACCATTTTATCAGTAGGGTATCGTGCGAGTTTATATGGTTGTGCTGAGAATCCCTGAACTCTAATATAGGAGAAAGTAGGAAACTGAATAAACTAAGCTTCGTATTCCTCCACCAACTTCATTGCCCCGACTCACAATCTCACATGCAACCTTTTCTACAAAGTCCTTACAATGCGCATCGCGAAGGCATCTTTGACTCGAACATAATCATCTATGGACCGCAAACACAACTGAGGGTAACACTCGTGTACTTTCAGACGTGGAGTGCCACTTTCGATTGGCCCTTTGCATATCAATCCCTCATACCTCGTACTCCGTGTCAGCATGTATATGACATAAGAGCTCATATAAAAAAATTGTGACTACTCCAGATTCACCAACTGTTCACACAGGTTGTCATTGATCAATCCAGCCCAATCCATATGATTATGTTCAACTACCTGCTCGACAAAGTACCACATCCAGGATTCGAACATATAGGATTGTGGCATGCCAAAAATCATGCCCAGCATCATGACTAAGTCGCTATATTCTCTGTGAAAATCAAGCCATACCAACTCCTTCGGCAATTTGGAGTGGCGAGATCTATTCTTTTTTAGCCATTTGTCATTTATGATGTTTTCACATTACTGAATTCCAATGGTGAAAACTCTGTGCTTGTTCCTTTGTCTTCAACACCAACCTCTAGGAAGGGATTTCAAATGCTTATGCAATAGCTAGTGCATAAAGGTCTGCAATGATATTTCTATCTGAATCTTTAATTGTCCTATCTCCTGAATTGAAGTACTTGGCACATTCAATGATCAACTTAGAATGTTGAAAAGCTGGAACAAAGCCAGCTGCAGCTACGATCTGTTATTCACAATTCGGGTGGCCAAGTGTGTCGGCTGGTGATCTTTGTATCCAAACATTCTTCGGTGAAATTCATTCATATCCAAGCATCCGAGGTTGGTATCTCCAATTTCCGCCTATTTTGAAACAATATTAGATTCTGGATAAATTCCTCTCTACTCATTCTTTATCAGTTGCTTCCTTGACATGCTCGTTCCTCTAGGCTCTATCAATCTTGCAAAACAGAAATCAAAACAAACATAAGAATGCGCAAGAAAACAAAAAGGCAGACCAATTTCTCAAGGAGAAAATTCTGAAAATCTGTCAAAATTCTCCATCTTTTCTTTCAGAATTGGATTTTCTCTCTCCTTCAAGAAGTTATGTTTTTTCACAAACTTTCAAACTTACTGCAAAAAATTCCTTCTTCTCGGGATTTTATGACCTCTTGGATCTTTTCATGCTTATCAAAAACAAATTTAGCTCCTCTCGGAAATTTTCTCTTTCCTCAAGAATTTTCCTCAACTTTCAAGAAAAGCCTCGCTCGAATCCTCTTGATTCCTAAAAAATTCACCTCAACTCGTTCTTCTTGAGCTTCATGTGATAATGAAATGAGAGAGGTTTCTCTTATATAGACTCAAATCTAGAAAATTTGCTTTAAAACTGGAGGCTAAAATTAGGACACTGCTACTTCGAACGAAGATTCTTCTCCAAGAAACGCCACTTCTCTCTGTTTTATCTCGCTTTTTAGGAAAATTGCCCATTTGAGTGCTTTCACTCCATCAAGAAGCTTCATGATTTTATCCAATTTTTTATTTTTTTTTAAATAGATCTCAATATTTAATTTTCCATCAATATAAAAATAAAAGCAATTTAATTCCATTTTTTTAATCTTCCAATTCTCTCTGATTAAACTTATCGCTTTTCTCCTTTATTAGTTAAATATTTAATAAAATTTAATATTTAATTAATATCGCTTTATTTCTAGAAAAAATCGCTTGACTTCACTTTGTCGCTTTTTGATCTATTCATTAAATATTAAATATGAAATTTAATATTTAATTGGTTTTTACTTTAAATCCAAAATTCCAATTATTTTCCACTTCCAAGATTTTCCATTTTTTCGAAATTTTCCATTTTTTCTAGATATTCAATTTTTTGAAAGATCTTCCAATTTTTTTGAGATTTTCAATTTTATAAAATAAATCTCAATATTTAATATTCCTTCCAAAATAATTCATAAAAGCGACTTCTCTTTTACAACTTTCCTTTACCTAGTGCCTTTGCGCTCTTGCGCATTTTTTGGGTAGTCAAAGAATTGGATTGTTTGTAATGTCCCCGTTTTTATGCGCATTGGAGTTTGAGGGATTTGCCTATATTTGGACCCTCGTAGGCTAATCAGGATGATAGAGGGGGTTGTGTGGCAGAGCCAGTGGTCAGTTTCCACTCTCAAGGTCTGTGATGTCGGGATTGCTCTTTGTTTAAGTCAGATCGGCACATTTACTATTTATAGTAAGTGTCTATTTTGGGTAAGTCAGAGTTTCTTCTTTAGCAGGGCACCTGGACAGTTTGCTAGCAGTATGAAGTTGTGGTAAAATTGATAGAGCTTCTAGTTTGGGACTTACTATTTATTAGTAAGTCAGTGGATGTTAGAGAGGGACCTTTACTATTTTTAGTAAGGCAGTTGGGTGCACAGTGGACATAATGGTTAACTCCCAGGTTCAGACAGAATTGAGAAATAATGATTATTTGTGGAGTTATGTTATTTTAATTATTAATGAACTGATTACTTTATTTAAAATTATTTATAAGGTTAAAAAGTCACTTTATATTCAATGACGCCATGACCCTTCATTTAAATGACTTAAAGTGCAATTAATGGATTATATTTTGGAGGCCAAAATGTTAAAGTATTTTATAAAGTCAATGTGCACACAAGTTATATTATTTTAAATGATATTAAAGTGTATTTATAATCCATGAATATGAGCACCCAAGTTTGAAGGCTTATTATAAAGTCTTATTAAAAACCTAGAAGTGGATTTAAGAATGGATTTAAATGTTATTAAGGAGATTGCAGTTATAAAAGCACATCAAAAAGCAAATCAACCTCATTATTCATGACTTGTGCATTTGCTTTGTTTGTGTGGAGAAGAAATTGAAACAAGGGTTTAAGATTTTGAGTTTGAAGAATTGTGAATTCTTCCAAATTATTTCAGCATAGTGAATTGGTGAAACACCCAACGAATTATGTCAAGCGTTGGCCTCATCCAGAGGCCAAGAATGAATTTGTTGCAGAATTAAGGGTTTGCATGCTTCATTATTTACCAGAACAGTTTGTAGTAATAGAAAGAATTGGCAGCCATTATTAATCAGATTTCAAAGCATTTATGAGCAGATTTGTGAAGTTTATTCAAGGGTTTCAAGACATCATACCTGTAAACTCATGAATTGTAACTCCTAAATTTTTTGGGTATTGTTAATTTAGATAATAGGGAATATTTTATGAACTGGGTTGTCGATATTTTGTGAAAATACTGAGTATCTAAGGTGTTGTAAAAATCTGGAATTTTCAGCTATATATTCCATATGTAATGTCCAGTTTTTGAGTTGAAATAATTATTGCAATATCTTCTATTTTGCTGCATTATATTGTTGTATCAAACATTGCAAATATATTAAAAAGCATCAATTGCGGCATACCAAACCATAACAAATCAAACAAGAACTCAAATCAGCAAGCTGGGACATTGTTTGCTAAGTGTTTGACGAAATGTCAAGGCACTATCAAAATCAGAAAAATACAGTGATAAAGTCAGAACCAGCAAGGGTTCTTACAGTGGTATCAGAGTAGTTTTCCTACCATCCTGTTGCAGTCAGGTTCATTGAGCTTAATTGTTAGACTTAAGTGATCAACACTTTAGTTATTTTTGCAGTCATGGACATATACAGGAAATCTAGAAAACATGGAAATAAGTTAGACAGTTTATCTGAGTTAAGAAAGCAAACAAATGCCTTAGTTAAAGATATGGAGAAATGAAGGCAAACACTAGAAAGATTAAAAGCACCACTTTTAGATCCAGCAACTGTCGATAAAGCAACTAAATACTTGGGTTCTTTGTTCAATAGGTCCTCTTCATAGGGAAGATATGAGGAGAGACATCAATTGTTTACAGGTGAAACATCCAGAGATCTCCATGTTGAGTTTTCAGCAGCTGCTGATTTTGGTGGAGATGTTCCTGTACTTAGTGGACCAGCCACTAATCCTATTTGCACACCTGAGGGTGGAGATTCTTTACACGACCATGTGGATGTGCCTATCTCATTGACAGATAGTGTTACTGAGGTTCAGCATCCTGAGCCTATTGTTGATAGTGTGGATAGTGTGAGAGTTGAGGTGTTTGTAAAGGTACCCAGTAGTGATACCTCGTTGGTGGACATGTGCGAGGTTGATAGCGGACATGAGGAGAGTGGTTATGAGGTTACTTCCTCGGTGACACATGAGGATGACTCTACTTGCAGCGAGTCGTGCTTGATTTATCAGACCCCGGGGGAGGACTCTGAGTTGTTAGTAGATGAGGATGAGTCTGATGTCAGTACTCAGTTTGTAGATGTGTGCTCAGATGACAGTACACAGAGATTCGGTGATCTTGAGGGGACTTTGCAGGATACAACTTCCTTCCATAGTGTGGACAGTGCAGTGGAGATTGTGCATAGGAGACCCGTGGTGCAGAGTCATCATGTGACTAGCCAGTTGAGAGTCAGTGGCAGAGACATTTCTTCTACTCTTGAGCATTTTGATGTCGCTCGTCAATTGTTGGTTGTTTATGGCTGGGGTGCTCCCATGACAGATGAGCACAGTGGTAGCTACCTTTCCCTGATAGAGATTCATTCCTTACGGGAGGCTGTCAGGATTTTGAGACAGGATTATTTACTGATGGTAGCCGATCGAGATCACCTAGTTGAGTGGGGGAGTACGACATATGAGGCACTGAGGGACAAAGAGGAGGAGGTGAGTGAGCTTACTCAGGAGCTCAGTGATTTCTGAGGCTTTAGAAGGCACTCAGTTGGCTCTTCAGGGGTCGAAGTTGCAGTTGGGAGAGGTGACTGTGGAGTTGGAGCGGATTCAGTCTTTACCAGCCATAGATCCAGTTCAGTTGCAGATAGTAGTGGTTAGTGGTGAGTCAGCTTCCACATTTGGCAGTGATGAATGTGTTGGGGACACAATTACATCCATCCTTGAGACAGATACAGTAGATGCAAAGGATGTCAGTGCATCAGTGGAGGACAGTAGAGAGAGTTTTGTGGTATCCGGTTCTCCAGTTGTTAGCACGATGACAAATGATAGAGCGGGTTTTTGGGAATTTTGTGGTAGCCCGTGTTGATTTGTCCGAGAGTTGTGTGCCAGTTGCTGACACCACTCCCTTTGATTCCCAGGACACAGACAGGGTATCATCTAGTTTGGAGGCTAGTTCTCATGATGATTTGTTTCCTTCTATCGGAAGCAAATCTATTCCTCCTTTTCATACAGCTGATAGTGATAGGCAATTGGTAGTGCCGCAGTTTCAGAGGGATCAACTGTGGATTGCAGGGGAGCACGTTGATGCTTCTTATAATTTCTACTGCACAGAGTCATTCATGGAGTACTTGCTGGAGAGTCCGATTTTGCAGGAGGGTCCTTTCGGAGCTTCTGAGGGTACACTCATCCGGGGCTCTCGCGGTATTCAACTTTTGGTGGGGAGAATTGTAGATACTTTGACTACAATGTTTCCTCATAGGGATTTTGTGGTTGGGTTTGCTGAGTTGTTCAGAGTCAGAGATTTGAGCCATCTCTTGATTCTCGGTTTGATTTTGATGAGCCTCTAACAGGGATTGGAGCATTTCACCGTGATTACACAGTGAGGAGCGCTCATCATTTCTCTTTTGACCCACCGATTGAGGACTTGTTTGCACATCGATGTGGGTTGGCTCCAGGGTTATACCAGTCTTTTTGGGATGGGTTTACTCCATCTGCAGTTGATGGTGTTGGTTATTGCAAGTTAGCAGGAGGCGACTTGCAGGGTCAGTATATCCAAGATGGTATTGCAGAGGATGGATATTTGGGTTATGGGAGTACTTGTCCCTGTTGCACAGATAGGCTTCATACACACAACAGATTGGTAGGATGTGCAGGGAGAGTTGATCTAGCAGATGGTTTTGGATATCCATTCATTCTTGTTATGGATGGTTGTGAGTTTCATCTCTATTGGGATCCAGGTAGTGACAGGTTTGGCACTGTAGATTGTGTGGGTCACTATGGTTGGCATGGTGATAGTGTGTTTTGGTTAGCTCAGTGGATGGTGATTTCATCACAGAAGTTTGCAGGTGATCGCAAGGACATGACACCATTCTATCCTTGGGATTCGGGTGGACTTATGTGTTTTGTTTTCTGGGATTGCTTGGGGACAAACAATTTCAGGAAGGGAGGATTGTAATGTCCCTGTTTTTATGCGCATTGGAGTTTGAGGGATTTGCCTATATTTGGACCCTCGTAGGCTAATCAGGATGATAGAGGGGGTTGTGTGGCAAAGCCAGTGGTCAGTTTCCACTCTTGAGGTCTGTGATGTCGGGATTGCTCTTCGTTTAAGTCAGATCGGCACACTTACTATTTATAGTAAGTGTCTATTTTGGGTAAGTCAGAGTTTCTATCTTTAGCAGGGCACCTGGACAGTTTGCTAGCAGTATGGAGTTGTGGTAACATTGACAGAGCTTCCAGTTTGGGACTTACTAATTATCAGCATAACACGGGGACGCGTCCCCCCCCAAATCCCCAATGCACCCGAGATGGGGACGCACCCGAGACGGGGGGACGCCGTTCCCGCATTTCCAGTAGCGCCACCCATTGGCCACCATTTCGTCGGGGACAGGGGACGCAAAAGAGTCCTCGATGGAGAACGGGGATGCCAAAACGTCCCTCGACCCCAAAAGGGGATGCACGGGCATCCCCAGTCAAAGCACACAAATAAAGCAATTTAAAAAAAAAAAAGATTTTAAGACATAACATCAGATTGTTCAACATAACATTCAAAAAAGAGATACTCATAATTTTGATACTCATAGAACTCTTCCATTTGCCGATTTGACTATTTATAAATTATAATTATAATTCTATTGTTCAAACTTCAATGTTCTATGTTATTAACTTATTGTTCCATGTTCAATGTTCAAACTTCAATGCAATGTAGTATTTAGTTTTAGTATTTACTTTTACTAATAGTAATTCTAAATGTCTTAGACTCATATTGTTATACATTTTTTCATAACTAGCATTTTAAGTAACACATGTATAGTATGTAGTATATACACCCCTCCCCCCCGGTCCCCCGTCGCCGTCCCCTCGTCATCCCCAAATTGAGGCCCCTCTGTCCCCCCTGCCTAGAAACTTGTCCCCCTGTCCCGACGTCGCCCCATCCCCGAGGGCGGTGTAACTATGCTATTTACAGTAAGTCAGTGGATGTTGGAGAGGGACCCTTACTATTTTTAGTAAGGCAGTTGGGTGCACAGTGGACATAATGGTTAACTCCCAAGTTCAGACAGAATTGAGAAATAATGATTATTTGTGGAATTATGTTATTTTAATTACTAATAAACTAATTACTTTATTTAAATTATTTACAAGGTTAAAAAGTCACTTTATATTCAATGACGCCATAACCCTTCATTTAAGTGACTTAAAGTGCAATTAATGGATTATATTTTGGAGGCCAAAATATTAAAGTATTTTATAAAGTCAATGTGCACACAAGTTATATTATTTTAAATGATATTGAAGTGTTTATAATCCATGAATATGAGCAACCAAGTTTGAAGACTTATTATAAAGTCTTATTAAAAACCTAGAAGTGGATTTAAGAATGGATTTAAATGTTATTAAGGAGATTGGAGTTATAAAAGCACATCAAAAAGCAAATCAACCTCATTATTCATGACTTGTGCATTTGCTTTGTTTGTGTGGAGAAGAAATTGAAACAAGGGTTTCAGATTTTGAGCTTGAAGAATTGTGAATTGTTCCAAGTTATTTCAGCATAGTGAATTGGTGAAACACCCAACAAATTATGTCAAGCGTTGGCTTCATCCAGAGGCCAAGAATGAATTTATTGTTGCAGAATTAAGGGTTTGCATGCTTCATTATTTACCAGAACAGTTTGTAGTGATAGAAAAAATTGGCAGCCATTATTAATCAGATTTCAGAGCATTTATGAGCTGATTTGTGAAGTTTATTCAAGGGTTTCAAGACATATCATACCTGTAAGTTCATGAATTGTAACTCCTAAATTTTCTAGGTATTGTTAATTTAGATAAGAGGGGATATTTTATCAACTGGGTTGTCAATATTTTGTGAAAATACTGAGTATCTAAGGTGTTGTACAAATCTGAAATTTTCAGCTATATATTCCATATGTAATGTCCAGTTTTTGAGTTGAAATAATTATTGCAATATCTTCTATTATGTTGCATTATATTGTTGTATCAAACATTGCAAATATATTAAATAGCATCAATTGCAGCATACCAAACCATAACAAATCAAACAAGAACTCAAATCAGCAAGCTGAGACATTGTTTGCTAAGTGTTTGACGAAATGTCAAGACACTATTAAATCAGAAAAATACAGTGATAAAGTTAGAACTCTTTTTAAAACCTAAGGACCTAATCATATAGATATAGAAAATACAAGATTTCTGATCATAGCAAAAGAAAGGAAACGGATACTCAATTGAGAATGAGTAAACATAATTCTATGCATAATAATTAATATTTTATATATGCAGATATACAAATAGAATAATATGGAAAGCCGTATTCGACGAAAGTCGTACGTACGGTTTGGAGGGAGTTGTTCATCTTGAAATATTCCCTGACTTGCTAAGTTTTGCACTTGAGTGCATTTTAGTGGCTCTAACGGATTCTCTCTTCACTTACAATATTCCCCAACTAATACAAAGTTGCGGTTGAGGGCATTTTAACCCCTGTCGTGGATTATTCTTCACTTTTGGAAATTCCTTCACAATGTCTATTTCGCACTCGGGCACATTTTGGAGATGGAGGAAAATTGGTTTTTGGGAGAAATTTTGTTGACCTCTTTGACTTGCACTCGGGCACGTTTTGGAGATGCTGAAGGAAAATTGGTTTTTGGGAGAAGTTTAGTTGACCTCTCTGACTTGCACTCGCGCACGTTTTGGAGATGCTGGAGGAAAATTGGTTTTTGGGAAAAGTTTCGTTGACCTCTCTGACTTGCGCTCAGGCACATTTGTGGTGGGGTGTCGGATTGTTATTTATTAAACTCTCCTCCATTCCATGGAAAGTGCGCTCGGGTGTATTTTGGCATCCATGGTAGACATTTGCAAAATCCTTCACCTGCTAAAACCGCGTTGGGCATGTGTTAACGTCTTCCACGGGTTAAAACTTCTCTTCATTCACTGCGACTGGAGCATGGTTTGGTGGCTTTAGCACTATGGGCGCGTTCTTAGTGTCTCCGTGGAGTATTTCGTCTTCAAAATTCCTCTCCACAGACATTTGACTTTCGCTTCATTCCTTCACTCGCACGACAATGCACTCTAGCAGTCATGGAGGCTTGATGGTCATTTCTTCAACTGTATGTGATCTTGATCAAATGTCTGCCACTTTGAGACTAGTGATCAAGAGGACTTATTGAGTAGAGGTTTTTGTTGATTCTAGTACTACTCTCGTTTGACTTCTGGGCAGATTCTTCCTCTATGAAGAATTCCAAATTCCATGTGATTTGGGCATTTATCATTCTGTAAGGATTTTAAACTTCCAACATTCCTGCATGCGGCTTGATCCCCCAGGCTTGTCACTTGTAGCACCCGTGTTTGAGTTTCGAGTCATTGAAAGGTATTTCAATATATTTCCAGAAAGCTTTGTGGATCGCTTTGTTTGGGCTCGATACTTGTTATGAGCGCAATTCTTCATTCACAGAGGATCTCCTTTTTGAAAATGCTTTCCTCATGATTAATTTGCACTGGGTGTCCACAGTGGATTGTCTTTCATTATGGGCGGGATTTCTTTGAATTTCATCTTTCCTGGGCTTAATTGTGTGTAAGAACCCCTTGTGGCTCTAACTTTGACAAACGCTGAACTGTGGTTTAATTCTGGATGTTTGACAATTTGTCAAACACTTTGCAGGCAAGCTCTGATACCACTGTAAGAACTCGTCTTCTCTCGATTACGGGGACTGATTGTTTTTGCTGTTTTGCAATCTTGTGTTTTGAGGGTTTATGTTTTTTTTCTTGGGGTTTTCAACAATATATGATATGGTTTGTTTGTTTCAGCAAAACGCCAGGCAAGAAATATACTATGCAAAAAAATACACTAGTCTGGAACAAACTTAAAATGATATAGAGTTGCAAATGATTGTATTAAAAAATAAGAAGGTATAAAATGCTTAATTTCTTTAGCTAAGCATACCCGATGGTCCAAAGCTTGAATACATGAAATTCTGATGATAAATCGATCTGCAGCAAATTCTTTGTTCTCCACTCTCAAAACCCTTCACAAACTCGATACAAAATGCTATCAGCTGAAGGTATTTGCTGTATGAAATCAGTCGTTCAAATCTAAAATAAAAAGCATCCTTTCAACTTGCGAAAAATACATCAATAAGCTCAAACACTGTAGAGTTACTGTTCACGCGTCACTATTCACGCGTTAATGTTCACGCGTCACTATTCACGCGTCACTATTTACACGTTACTGTTCACGGCCATACTGTAGCAGTAGGTACAAACTTTAATAAGCCAATGATTAATCTTTAAATATTCTGATCTGCAATGAAACCTCTATAAATTTCTGAATCTTCCTCATAACTGCTGAAGCACAAAACAGAGTCTCTATATGAAACTCTCTGGATACCAAATTCGCTGGATATTTCACCAGTTCAAATGGAGACTCATAGAAGAAACTATGTTCTTCAATGGTAATGGCTGAAACCCTTCTCAGAGCACAAAAACTTGTTTTCAAAATGATAGCAATAACAATGGATGATTTCTTCCTTCTTTTCCAAGCATAAATATGCCTTTC
>MU227464.1:1964136-1976968 GCA_018584345.1 Thuja plicata | reverse complement strand
AAAACTTTGACCACTGAAGAAGATGCATCCCTCAAAGGACCCTCTATCCAATCTCATTAGCCTACAAGGGACAAAATAATAGGCTAATCCCTCAAACTCTGATGCTCATGAAAATGGGGACATTACATTGTGATCGTGCTACAGGCCTACAGATCATCTTCCAATCTCTTTATTTTGCGTTGAGGATGTTTTGTGTCTTCCACCATGGGTATTTTCGTGTTTGCTACATTTGGTGGTTGAGCACAATTCTCAATCTTTGGCAGACATCCCTCTTCAAACATTTTGTGGCCTGTTGCAACTCGTGTTGGGCATGGATATCTTTCGTGGACATTCTTTGTCTTGAAACTTTCCCTCGTCATGAATGTGTGCTCTACATTCTGGAAACACGTTTCTATTCCTTCCTAACGCCCTTCTTCAAATTCCAACCAATTTCAGACATGTTTCTTTCATCAAGCAAGGTTTTCGTGTGCTTCGAGGAGTAGCATGTGTGGATTTTCAAAAGTTCCTTTATTGCGTCAATCAACACTCCTTTCAATTTTGGAGATTTTGAACATGTTTCAAGGTTTAGTGAAATTGGAATTTTTTGAGCATTCCTAACATTTGCGAGTGAAGTCTTCCATTCATTTAACCAATCTTTCAATTTCCTTCACTCTTTCACCTTTTGAACATTTCAAGCTTTAGAGATCTCCGTGTCTTGTTTCTAGGTGCCTTTCCCACTCTCTTAGACACCTTTAGTGCCTTTTCGTATTATTCTTCAGGACTATCTACTTTGTGCTTATCAGTAACTTGACATGCCTAAATGGGGGGGCTCCATAAAGACTCAAAAATTTATTGGCTTACATCGAACGACTCAGAACTTAACATCGGGGAGCACTCTAAAGTCAGAATAAAATAGGTAGGTAATTAATCTCATTTGAAGACTTGGTTAAAACTCATCACTTCTCAATTAGAACCACTAAAGACTTAGGAGACTGGAGCCAGAGCTACTGAGAAACAAAGCCAAAAGGGCAAGCAAACAAAAGATAGGGGTGTCATTAGGAAATGGGCGATGTGTGCAGAAAGGTCACAACAGGACCCAGGGATAATTCTTAGCTATATTCTTGATTAGTTTGATGAATGTGGAGTTTCTCTAACATTGCTTGAGGACAAGCAATATTTGGGAAGGGTGGACTATAATGTCCCCATTTTCTAGTTCTCTTGTAGTGCAGCTAGTGTTGGTTTTCTAGATTGGTGTCAACAAGATCAAAGGGGTACTTCGATGTTGCTAGTTTGTTCAAATGGGTATAATGAGCATAATGCCCTTTTCTAGAGCCTTTTCAGACACTTTCTCCCATACTAATTTTTTAGTAAGTTAGTGATGAGAAGAGGCAAAGTTAGTTGCTATTTTTAGTAATATTGGAGGAGTTGGTTTTAATGTTTATCCTAAGTTTTAATAATATAGTCTGGAGTTATTACATTAAATAACGATAAGTTATTGATTTAAAAAGTTAAATTAAATATTTAACTTTATCCTTATTTTAATTTATTTTATAGGGGACTACGGAAAGGTCAAATATTTAAAATAAAGTGTACAATTTCAAAGTGGTCTTTTATTTATAAGTGAAATGGGGGAATATTAAACGAAAGCAATTGCATAAAAATAGCAGAAAAACATTCACGGAAAATAGCAGAAAAACATTCGCGAACAAATAGCGGAAAAAACATTCACAAAAAAATGGCGAAAAAGCATTCCCAAAAGAATGGGGAAAAAAGCAAATTGGTGGTTTTTCGAAAAAGCAACTAAAAGCTATAAAAGGAGGACTGGGGCTCTCATTTTTGGGGGTTGTTAGAAATTTGTTATCACTAATGCTTCTATTCTTGAGGAAGTTTGTGTTACTTCTTGTTAGTTTGTGAGGACAGAACCCCTGGCAGGTGACATTCTTCACATTGTTGAAACATACAACTGGAGAATATCTTGGTGATTTCTCATAGAGATTACAATTGAGCTTCAAAGGTGTTTAACAGCTTCAATTTTCAACCTTCCAAGGTTTTGTGATTGTTCATGAGGGCTGATTGAGAAGGGTTTCAAAATTCATTGTATATCTTGGGCAATTTTCCTTGCTAGCCGTCACTTCTGGAGTTGTTGGGTTGAGTGGCTAGGGTTTTGGAAATCTTCGTTTGCTGTTTTTTGGTGCTGTTGTTCCGTATTTTACATTATCCGCAAATGAGTATGTTAGTTTTATGTTTGTAATCAGATTTTATCAACTGGGTATCTCTAGTTTACATCTGCATTGTACTTTCTATGCTCCATATTATATTGTACTCATTTAAAGTGGTGATGGTGTCAAACCCCCACTCATTTAGTTAGCTACAATACCATTTTCTTGTTCATGCTATTGTACTGAACGAGTGGCGATGGTGACAAACCCCCACTTCATTTTGTTAGTTATTGAGATCATTTGCATATGTGGGCTTGATTAGCATGCATGTATCTGAAGTTAACAATCAGCAAAGTTTATAGTTTGTCTTGTTTCATTTATTTCAAAAAGCAAAAAAATCAGGGGTGGTCATTAAAAGTTATATACCTAGGCATTTTTGCCATCTATTAAAATTTCCCAATATATGTGTAGAAGTAAACAATATCACACAAATATATGCATGGCCTCAACATAAATGAAATATTTTATGGGTACAAACCTGTGTACTGTTATCAATTGAAATTGCTTGCAACCAAACATGACCATCTGGAAATATTTGTCCCCAATTCTTTTCCTCATGTGCCCAACCTTGTCCACATATATCCACTCCACTGGTGTCCTTAAACTCATAAGAAGCTTTTGAACCTAAACTATCAATATACCAACGTGTAGGCAATATTGAAATAATGCTTGCCCATCCCTCTGGACCTTTATATGGATAAGAATGATTCCAATGTACCTGAAAATTATTAAAGAGCGTCACTGATTTTGTATTTTAAACCATTGCACAGATATTGAAAGTATGTACAATGTGTGTCAAGATTATGAAAACGTTGAAATATTCTGATACAACTTAAAACTTTCCAACTAAAAGAATTGTATGCATACGATCTACCAATAAAGAAGTCCATGAACAAATGAATTACACTACATATGTGAAGTTAGTAGCCAATATAATTACAAAAAAAATTGTCAAACATATTTATGTAAATTGGGAAATCACCACAAATCCTATTGTGTAATATATAAAATATGTTCTTGCATTGAAAATACAAAATTACAAATATCTACAAGTACACTCTTGTCGCTCCTAAACCCTTCAGCTGCATTAGGTCCTTGTGCTACATTGATCACAGTGTTGGTGCTACCAACCATGGTCAGTGTGTTGTAGCTTGTACCCATATGAAAATCGTGTATTGTGTCAGATTTCAAGTTAAAAATTGTTGTTTATTGATAAAATTGTAGTCTATATTTCAAAATTATGTACAATCTCTATTATCTTGTCATCTTTTTTCTCTTATGAATCTTCTCAGGATCATGCACCTATTACTTTCAAATCATTCATCGTGAAGAGGAAGGATAAGTTGCTGCTAAAGAAATTTGTTTAAACTTGGTAAACAAACATGTACCAGCAAGGCCGTGGAATTTACTCTTGCACCTGTGTCATGAGCAGTAATTGATGTGGGTGCAATACAAATGTATTTCGTAATGCAAATATAATTGATTTAAAATACATTTCTTTGCTTATATAACATCATTAATCAATATAATATTATTATTAATCTATAATACAGATCATTAATATTAACCTATAATATTAATCAGACATTAATCTATAATGTTAATATAGATCATTAATATTAATCTATAATACTAATCAATATAAATATTAATCCATAATATAATATTAATATTAATACTAATTTATAATGTAAATCTATGATATAATAATGATCTATAATATACTATTGATATTAATCTACTAATACCAAACTATAATCTATAAGACCCGATATTAATATCAAACTATGATTAATAAACTCATAAGTTCGACGGCAATATCCATAGCAAGCCGTAGTGTGTGCTCGGATTTCTTCTGCTAGCAGGTGGCACATTCTCGAACGTATTGTAGGACATCGTTCTTGAGACCCTTTGAGGAGAATCTTTCTCTGATTTGTCTGTAGGTCTTCAAGTACCCTAGATGCCCAACCAAGGGTGAGTAGTGCATCTCCTTTAAAATTTTCTCTTTCATCCCAGACACTAAATAAATCATGTTCTTATAATAAATGATGTCGTCTACCACCTTGTATCTGTCGTCACGCACTTCGCCATCCATCAACTGACACACAAAAGGGTTCTTAGAATATTCGACCAACAGGTATGCCTTCCAATCCGCCGAAATCTGAGACAACGAGCATATGGCGGACTTCCTTGATAAAGCGTCAGCCACAGCATTGTTCTTTCCTTTCACCTACTCAATATCGAAGTCAAACGCCTAGATTTTTCTTACCCACTTCTATTGTCTATCGTTCAGCTCCTGTTCTAGGAAATACCTCAGGCTATTGTGGTCCGTACGGACAACAAACTTAGATCACACGAGCAACTGTCTAAACTTTGTCAGGACGTGCATGATGGCTAGCATTTCCTTGTCGTAGATGGAATACAACTTATCCACTCTCGAGAGTTTCCGACTCTCGAAAGCAATTGGGTGACGGTCCTGCATGAGTACGGCCCAGATGCCTTCCCCTGATGCATCACATTCTACAATGAAGGGCCGAGTGAAATCTGGTAATGCGAGGAATGGACAGGAACTCATGGTTTCCTTTAACTTGTCGAAGGTACATTGTGCTTGTTCATTCCATTGGACAGATCCTTTCTCCGTTAGGTCGGTCAAGGGTGTGGCGAGCTCAGAAAAACCCCTCACGAACCTTTTGTAGTAACTGCATAATCTGAAGAATCCGCGCAGCTCTACGAGAGTAGTCGGAGGCGGCCAATCCAAGATGGCTTGGATCTTTTCTTGATGCACTTGAACACCTTGCCCATTGACAATGTGCCCTAAATATAGTACCTTCGTCATCCCAAATTCACATTTAGATCTCTTGGCGAACAAGGATTGTGATTTCACGACTTCCAACACTTCGTCCAAATGCCTAATATGTTCTTCCCATGTCTTGTTGTAGATGAGTACGTCATCAAAGAATACCAATAGGAACATGCGCAGTTGTTCGCTGAAAATGTGGTTCATACAGGACTGGAAAGCAGCAGGTGGTTAGTCAACCCAAATGGCATGACTAGGACTTTACAGTGTCCGTAAACACAATGGAAGGTTGTCTTCTCCAGGTCTTGTTCCCTCATGAGGATCCGGTGGTAGCCTGAGCAGAGGTCTATTTTGGAAAAATAGACGGTGCCGTGCAACTCATCCAGTAGCTCATCAATCCGAGGAATAGGGTATCTTTTTTATATGGTCTTCTTATTCAATGCACGGTAGTCCACACCCATCCGCATGGTACCATCTTTCCTTTTTACCAACACCACTGATAATGCGAAAGGACTAGAACTGGGCCTGATCCATCCCCTGTCAAGCAGTTCCTAGATTGTCTTTTCAATCTCATCTTTAAACCTTTTAGGATGGCGGTATGGAGCGGTGATGACGGGCTTGGCTCCCTCCTCCAACTCAATGGTGTGCTCAAAACCACAGTGCGAGGGTCGGACAGGTGGAACGTTGGCAAAGACCAAACTGTGTTTGCCCAATACCGTCTGGAGTTCGTCATCATGGTAGTACGCATGTTGACCTGTTGATGTGCGTTTAAGGACCCACCAAACAGTAGAACAAAACACCGAGGTATCTTATCCTCTCTTGATCAAAGTTCCGTATATGCTAAGATTGCGAAAAGATCATATAGGTCACTCCAAAGTTCCTTTCGTGTTAGGTCTTGACCATGGATAAGCTCGGTGGTAAATGTGATTTGCTGAATATCAAAACGGGCCTTACGTTTTCAGTCTTGAAAGATTTGCAATGAAACACTTTTTTTGGAATTTTTAGAATATGCGGAAAGCAAAAGGAATAGGGTTCAGAAATTTTAATCTACTCCTAAGGGAAATGATAGCAATGGTCAATACTTCGGTGGACAAATTCCCAATAACCTGGTTCCACTTTGCCAAGTTATACTACAACTAAACGAGAACCGGTGCAATCTTTAACGTTTATGCAGAGGATTTTCATACCACCACGGACACCATCATGAAGAACAATGTACGCGAATGACATAAGTTAAGCATATGCATGAATGAGGTTCAGGCTAACTTTGCACAACGATTTACAATCAGTAAAACATCAAAAGTATGAACCAAAGGAAATCATCAAAACACCATCATATTTATCATTGCAATCACAACACTTTAACATTAATCCAAAAAATCTAAACTAAATGAGGGAATTATGAAACCAAGCAAGCACTAAAACACATCAAGTATTCACCATGAAACCAACAATGAAAACTTTATTGTCTTAGTAGCTCTTTAGCAACAATCTCAAAATTCACCCCTTACAAATAAGAAGTGAGGCCTTTATATAGGTCCTCGAATACAATGAGTGGCCCGGATCAAACAATAACCGATGGCCTAGATCGTGCCACCTCAGCCCTAATTAGGGTTAGGGCAAAGAAGAAGGAATCTACCTTAATGCAAAAGGAATCCACTACCATAGTGGGCAATAAGTACCCATCATGCATGCATGCTCAGATAGAAAGTGGGGTGCAAGAAATGACCACAAAGCGTGCCCACGATGCATTAAATACATCTCCACCACGGAATTTACCTTTGACCGCTCTGCCTGAATGCCTGGAATCTTCCCAATACTGCTTCTAACTCATCTATACAGACGCTCGGTGTTGATTCCTGATTGAATTCCAAAGCTACCATAGCTCGTTCAACTTTTTTCAAGCTGTCCTCCCATTCTGGCAACAAATCCTGAGCAGTGTGCATATCATTCGAGAGGGTGGAAAAGTTCTCGAAATCATCCCTGGTGAAAAAATTCAATCTAAAGAATTCCTCCAATTTACTCTTCAGGTTGTCTACAGTTATCTCCTTTTCATACAACCTTTTTGATACCAGTGATGCGATAGTGTTGGAGATTTCTTGCTTGATGTTCTCAGCTATTCCCTTTAATCGAGAAGATTCCTCAATGAAATGCCCAAACATTCCCTTGGCCATGAGCACTGCTCCATACCAACAGGTGAAGTCATATGCTTCTCTTTCTTTAACGATTCCATGGTCAACTAGCACATGCCTGGACGTCTCCATCAACTCCTGCAATTCCACGGTCATCTCGTCCTGATAGATATTCTCATCCTCCCACGATTCCTCCATGCACTGAATCCGGGAAAGGATGGCCAATGCCCTGTTGTAAACTCATACCAAGTCCTCAGCATGCTTGTGGGCTTCATTTTGGATGCCTTCAATCCAAGCCTCCGCCCCTTGAGAATTTCTCCTGATTCTATCTATACTCTCTACCACCTCAGTCGAAACAACAGGCGGAGGGACAAAAGATGGACCTTCCCTTAATGGATGAGGTAGACTGCTGATGTAGTCGCATAATGCTCTTATCTCTCATTTCTGCCTCTGATACTTCTCTTCTAATCTCCTCATCTTGTTCTTGACCGCCTGTGTAGAATCATCAAGTTCCTCCAATACCTGCTCTCGGGAGGCATGACCTAAGTCAAACTCAGCCACGTTATATCCATCTGGAGCGATTTGATCCTTTTCTTTGTCCACGGCCGATGTTGCAAGCTGAAGGGTTTTGGACCCAGACTCCTCTCTGACAATCTTCGCAAACCTCTTAGCCTTTCCTTTCTCATGTGATTGGTTGACCCTGTTCATAATTTCCTGCAATTCGAAGGCTGGGTCAACCTCCTTTTCCTGACTTCTTTGGAGCCTCTGCCTCACCCATTCTGGAATGGCGGCTCCTTGATCCTTATGAACTGCCATCTGCTTCTGTCCCTGCACCGCTCTTGTGTCAATTTCCTCAGCTCCAGGACTTTCTGCCATCACCTCTGGGGCTGGTGTCTCTATCGTGGGAATCTCATCTTCAGCCGTGGGAATCTCTTCTATTATCCTTCTGAAGAAAACACCAAGACTTTCCTTAGTGGTAACATCTTGTTCCCTACTTTTTGCTGGTGCAAACCCCTCATTGGCGTTAATGCTCAATCTGTCCTGAACTGACCTCGTCACGTGTTGCTCTCCTTGCTCAACTCTCCCCCTACTTGCTTCTACTTCTTGTCTGGAAAAGGTGCCTATCTCCTACACACTTGGAGTCCGGCTAGGTGAGGATGGCATCTCCTCGACTCTTGGTCTCTTCCGTTGTGGCTCTTCAATATGGAGATCCAACCTCCTCTTTGTATGTGTTTCCTGAGCAATACTTTTTTCTTTTTTGTGCTCTGCACTCCCTGACAAAATTTCTCCTTCTTCAATCCTTTCTCCTGAAGTTTGCTTTGGTCTTTCATCCCGTAGTGGTTGATGCCCTTATAACTCTTATGTCTAGTCCTCCTTCGGTACACTCATTCTACCAAGTTGTCGCTCAATCCACCACCTTGTGAAGTCCAGGACTGGTTTTGCCAAAACATCAAGATCTGAAATCTCCTTTCTTTGTCAGTCACAGGGATGAGTAACCCTTTCCTTTTCTGGATTATACCCTTTCTAAAGCACATTTGGATCTTCCTTCATCTGATCAGGCACGTGAAAGTGTTTGCAAGCTCTAATGATGTTCATGGGCAATCTGGAGCGCATCCTTTTCCTTATCTCATTTTCATCCGCAGCACTGGCCCAAAAATCTTCAAGGTGCATCTTATGTTGATACCTTGCTCCTGCCATCGACTTGATTTTGTTATAAGGATCAAAATCCAGTCTTCCTAAGTAGAATGGCAAATGGAAGAAGTGTAACTCATCCTGGGATCTCTCAGCCGCCTTTAGACACGAGCACATTTCAGCTTTATCTTCTCCTATGGAAATTGGGAAATCCAATCCCAACTTCTTTCCTTCCTAAATCTTGTCGTACACTGTCAATTGCCAAGTAAGTTCCAACAGAACCATCTTGTCAGTAGGATATCTTGGAAGCTTGTATGGTTGTGTCGAGAATCCTTGCACTCTGAAATAGGAGAAAGTGGGAAACTGAATAAACCAGGCTCCGTATTCCTCCACTAGCTTCATTGCTCCGTCAGATAATCTCATCTGCAACTTCTTCTGCAAATTCCTCACGATTCGCATTGCGAAGGTATCATTGACCCGAGCATAATCATCTATGGCCTGCAAATGCAACTAAGGGTAACACTCGTGAACTTTCAGCCATGAAGTGCCACTTCCGATTGCTCCCTTACACCGCAATCCCTCATATCTCGAATTCCATGCCAATATGTATATGACATGGGAGCTGATATAAAAATTTTGTGATTGCTCGAGGTTCGCCAACTGTTCACTAAGGTTGTCACTGATCATTCCAGCCCAGTCCATGTGATTGTGCTCTTCAATTGCTTGCTCGACAAAGTACCACATCCATGACTCGAACAGATAGGAGTGCGGCATGCCAAAGATTCTACTCAGCATCATGATCAAGTTGATGTATTCCTTGTGGAAATCCAACCAAACCAACTCCTTCGGCAATTTTGAATGATGGGATCTCTTCTTTCTCAACCACTTATCATTTATGATATTTTCACAGTATAGAATTCCTGCAGAAAAAACTCTGTGCCTGCTCCTTCGTCTTCAATACCAATTTCCTGGAAGAAAGGATTTTGAATGCCTCCGCGATTGCGGGTGGAGAAAGGTCTGCAATGATGTTTCTATCAGAATCTTTGATCTTTCTATCTCCTGAATTGAAGTGCCTAGCGCATTCCACGATCAGCTCGGAATGTTGAAAAGCCGGAGCGAAGCCAGCTGCAGCCACAATTCCACTGTTCACAATTCGGGCTGCCAAATTGGTCAGTTGATGATCTTTATACCCAAACATCCTACTATGAAACTCTGTCATGTCCAGGCCTCCGAGGCTAGTGTCTCCAATCTCTGTCCACTTTGAAACAATCTTGGATTCTGGGAAAAAACTCCTTTGTTCGTTCTTTATCAACTGCTTCCTCGTCATGCTCGTTCCTCTTGGCTCTGCCATTCCTGCAAAACAAAAATCAAAACAAACATAAGAATCGCACAGGAGAATGAAAAAGAAGACCAAATTCTTAATAAGGAAATTCTGAAAATTTGACAAATTCTTCATCTTTTCTTTCAAAGGTCAAATTTCTCTCTTCTCCATGAAATCATGTTTCTCCACCAACTTACTGGGAAAATTCCTCTGAAACTTTTAATCTTGAATTCTTCACGCCTTTCGAAAATAATGAATTTCCTCCTGCTTGGAAATTTTCTTTCTCCTCAAGAATCTTGTTCAACTTTCGAGAAAAACTTCACTCGAATCCTCTTGATTCCTCAAAATCTCTCATTGACCTGTTTTCTCAAACTTTGTGTGATGACAAAATGAGAGTCTTCATATATAGACTAAACCCTAAAAAGTTGCTTTAAAAATCGGGAGCTAATTTTAGGAAACTGCCAATTTAGACGAAGATTCTTTCACATAAGCGCGCCACTTGTCTCTACTTTTCTCCATTTTTGAAAAAACTTGCCAATCTGAGTGCTTTACTTCACGAGGAAGTTTTGATTTTATCCATCTTTTTGATTTTTCTGATTTTAAATATTGAAAAAGAATAAATTTCAATATTTAATCTTTTAATATCAATTCAAAAAAAGCGATTTAATTCCACTTGTTAATGTTTGTAGCTTCAGTCGTATGATCATTAGAATATATATAATACATGTTGATTAATAATAATATATTATATATGTTATATTATTATTAATCATATGAAATTTAATATTCATTATTAAATTATTATATTATTCTTAATTAATAATTGATTGATGAAACATTATAAGATTGATTAAATTATGATTAATGGGAAGAGGTATGTCCTTTCTTATAAATAATAATGAATAGACATGTCCCATGATTCATGGGACATGTCTCTCCTAGCCTCATTCCTAATATAAATGAAAGATAGATTGTTGCATTTGGCAAACACATACAACATAGAGTGATATTACATTTGCAGCTATCCTAAAAACTTAACATGGTATCAAAGCCAGACTACAAATGTAAGAGAGTAGTTTGTTGATGGTGAATGTGTGACTGTCTCAGGAAATACAGTCTCGGTAAAAGGACCATATCTCACAAATGCACCGTTGGATTTTGCTACATTTCGGATATGTTGGTGAAAACCTAATTTCAAAGAATCTCACCAAAGCGATTAGAGAGAGTCTTGGATTCAAAAGTTATGACGGACTATGTACGGGTCTATGTGAAATTTATGAAAACGATTTTCATTAAAAAGATATATTAATTTGTTATGATCATGGTCAAGCAATAAAAAAAAAGCATGCATTCAAGGAAGGGTGTCTATTTATATAAAGAAAGCATCAATTATATAGTGTCACCTCTCTTGGAGCATTCAAGTCATTTAACAAGAAGACATGAGTATTGTTCAACGATATAAGAGTGAGAATTGTACATTGTGGGGGAAATAATAACCAATGTTACATTTCCATTTGAACCATCCTTAGTGGAGAGTGAGAAAATGGTGATCATCCACTCTAGGTTGTCGCTCTACATGAAGGTCGTTGACATGGCTAGCACGAATAACCTTATGATCTCCTGCAGTGTGTCCTCCACAAACAACTTCAAAGTTTGATGAGAGTTGATATTTCCTATATGGGCTCACCTTACAAAAAGAAATATTTGAAACTTAAGATAAGTATTCCATGTTTTATTATTGCACATGAATTATTGAGTTTTAAATTTATGCTATAATATTGGCTAGTAAAATATTGTATGCTTCTATCTTTGGTATTTCCGTATGAGATAGTTTAGTTTATAAGTTATTTGTAATCTCTCTCTGACATACCTTCAGGACAAAAGCACACGAAATTGTTTTCAGAGGGAGTCTGAATCTTCAGAAGTATCTTTGGACGAGGAGCTAAGAAGATTGATATCAAACTCAAAGGGAGTCTGAAAGTTCATCTTAAGCAATCTTGGATGATCAACAGATTAATATCTTCTCAATGAGTTCTTCTCTATGAGAGAAGTTCGAGGTGAAATCCCTTGTTTTCACCCTTTGCATTTAGGCATGACGGATGTCATGTGTGTGACTCCATATTTTTAATGGGCCTGCCCCCTGTGTACATCATGAGGAAGTGACGACTTCCAAATGATTATCACTTGTATTTGTAAGAGTTATTGAAAGGTGACAATCTTACAATAACTTGACCTTCTATTGTGATAGACATCTTGTGATGGCTGAAACAGATCATAATAGATAGAGCTTGTGGATAGAATCGCCGATTGAGGCAATCTACATTAAAGCTCGTGAGTTTGTGGATAGAATCACCGATGGAGGCAATCCACACGAGAGCTTGTGGATAGAATCGCCGATTGAGGCAATCCACCCGAGAACTTGTGGATAGAATTGCCGATTGAGGCAATCCACATTAAAGCTCGTGAGTTTGTGGATAGAATCGCCGATAGAAAATCCACGCAAGAGCTTGTGGATAGAATCACCGATTGAGGGAACTTGTGGATAGAATCACCGATTGAGGCAATCCACATTAAAGCTCGTGAGTCTGTGGATAGAATCGCCGATGGAGGCAATCCACACAAGAGCTTGTGGATAGAATCGCCGATTGAGGCAATCCACATTAAAGCTCGTGAGTTTGTGGATAGAATCGTCGATGGAGGCAATCCACACGAGAGCTTGTGGATAGAATCGCCGATGGAGGCAATCCACTCT